>QFEW01003656.1:0-13128 GCA_003316525.1 Termitomyces eurrhizus | reverse complement strand
CTAGAAGATTGATCAGTATTCAAGTCAATCTCTTATGCAAATGCCAATTACCTGGAACTATATTCCAATTTTGTTGAGCTTCTGGCATATTGGAAAAGTCTTTCAGAGTTTTCTCAAAATTCATCAAGGTGTCATTGATAAGATAAAGGCCATAGTCATAAACATCTTCATTGGTAAAGACTCAGTCCCTGTACTGTCTTGTATGTTCTAATCTGTGTCGTAGATCATCACAGATAGAATGCTTGAATTTGTCTTATAGATCCTCAGGAGTGGCAGGAGCACAGTGGAATAGAATAGTGCAAAACAGCTGCCTGAGAGCTGATCCTAGTTAGATTGGAGCAGCTTCAGTGAGACATTGCCTCCATTCTGCATCATCCTCCAAAAGACCTAGAGCCTTGCATGCTTCCTGATAAGTTGGATAGATATGGCCATTAATTGTCCTGAGATCAGCCCATGAAGTTGCATTGGTCACAACAATCAAAAGCATCCTGAGATAAAATCTTTTTCCCTGTCTAAGCAAAATACATCCTCCCAATTGCTGTCCTTCTCTGCCTCTCTTTCCAACTCCATTTAGATTCCTCATAAACAAACTTGGTTGGAAAGTGCTGATAAGTGGTGTTATTATTGAGAAACCTGGTATTGGCTTCAAACCAAGCTGTGAGTGCAGTCTTGTCTGCATTGGGTCTAGCAGCTACCACCTGTATTGGTTCATCATCTGGAAAATAAACTTCATGCTGATTTTCCAAGTGCACAGGCAATCTGTACACTGAAGGATATTCAGCATGCATGTTGAATTCAAAGATGTGCCAGCAAGCCTCAGGAGCAGAAATGTATCTGGCATCCAAGTATTCCTTGATTTCATCCCTCTCCTCTCTAGCAATTTTCAAAGTTGTCTTATCATGGCCCTTGTAAATGTACTTGTGAATGTATTTGATTGCATCCACTGAAGCACAGACTTCCACATTGATATAACATTGAAATTTGACTGAGAGATATGGATTGTATGAGACAACATTATGATTGTCATAACAACGACCATGCTTTTCAAAAAAGCAGCCATTGTTAGGTCTGGCATATTGGAGATAGCCGTCATCACCATACTGTGTAGCCTCCTGAAATTCCTTGAAATATCTCTTAGAACATCTGCCATCTACCATGCACTTGGCATTGGGAAAATCTGCTTCACATGGACCATGAACTATATTGGTAGTAACAACCTAATAACAAAAATAAGTCACTGCATTAATAATTCAAGCAAAGCCAATACCTGATACAATTGAGACTGAGTCACTGGATCAGGAATTTGAGCAGAAACAATAGTGTCCACATGGGCTGCATCTTTAATTTTGTTGTGATGATCGAAAAAGATCAAGATATGTATATGTGAAAGTCCCTTCTTTTGAAATTCAATAGTATGGACAGATGCCACATTTTCTAAACAGACCATCTTTTATATCCTTCAAAAGAGCATTTTTCTTCAGTTCAAATACTCTGGCAACAATATTTGGATGATCAGAAGCTGTTTGTCTCTTTCCATTAACCATAAGTTCTTTCAACAGAGCCTCTTCAATTTCAGACCACTTTGGATTGACAGTCATAGTGATGAAGAGATCAGGTTTATGGAAATGCCTGCAAATAGCTATAGAGTCCTGGAATAATTGCTACATGTGTTATTTATTTCTAACATGAGAAGAAGGGAGAACTACACGTCGGCTTTGTCTGTGTAACTCTTCATCTCCAGCTACTGCATCAACCACTCCTTGGTAAACTTCAGCTCTAATCTTCTTTTGATTTGTCTAACCCAGTTGAGCTTTAATTGTTCTATTGATGTCCATGCATCTACAATATATTGCTGGAATAGTCTGCCACTCCAAAGCAATGCAGCATTAGCTTCCAAAGCCCTCTGCTGCAGCCTATATGCATAATATGCAGTTTGGCTAACATATTTGGCTTATTGTTCTCTAGTTGGAAATATGACAGTATAGTGCAAGGGAGTATAATAGGGATGTAAATGGCTAATTCACTTTAATTGACCTCCATGCAGATGCAGGACTATGTCACAGTGATCTGATTGTTCTTCAGAACCATTTTCTGGTATAATTGCTGCAACTCCTTCCTGTTCATTAGGGTTGTTATAGTGTTGATGATCTCTAAAGTCAGTCCTAAGTTGAACAGAAAGCCTTTGTATTTGGCCTTCAGGAACTTCTGTCATAATCTGCTTTGCAAGCTTGTATAAGCCAATAAAGGGATTGACTCTATGAAGTATATCTTGCAAAGAAGCCATGATCTGAGGATCCAATCTAAGATTGCTTCCTTAATGAAAAGCCAACTGTTGATTGTGATTGTAGAAGTAGAGTTGTGCATACACAGGATGATTGCCTTCAGTTGGAAGCAAAGCACCTGTCAGATGATGGAGCTCTTCCATGATCCTAAAGGAGCATTGGTAATTGCCTGGTCAATTTTGACTCTCAGAGATGTAAATGCAAAAGTAGCATTGTATTGATGGATAGATACTTTGAAAGTATCAGAAAGAGCATGATGGCTTTGGAGTAAGCCAAGCAGTTCTGGTGGAGCATCTGCAAGTCTGGGCAAATCAATCTGCCCTTGTAAACAGCACATGCCAAACTTTAGATTATGTCTAGTAGACTTGGAGAGCTTTTCAGCATCAAAATGTAGAGCATGACAGTGTGGACATGCAACATCCATAGAACCAAGATAGTGTGAAGGGGATCCATCTATGTAATGCTGTCTTCCTGTTGGAAGAGCATTCCTAGGCTGAACATCATCAGGTTGTTGAATTCTCTGTAAGTCAGGAGGTGCTGGTAGATTTTGCTGTCTGTTATCTCCAGGTAGATCCACATACTCCAAGGCCTCCTCTATATTCTCAGCAGGATCATTCCTAGGATCATCCAGTATATTTGGATCAATCTCATTGTCTATGAGATGTTCCAAATACTCTAAAGGATTTTGAAGCATTTTATCAAAAGTTGCATGGATATTTTCTAATTCATGAGGATCCAAATCATTAAAATCCTCTTCAAGATCAGCTAAATGTTGCTGTTTCCAGTTTTGTAAGATCCTTTCAGCCCTGGCCTTATTTAAAGGCCTATGTTTAGGAATATCTCTGAGCTGTTGTTGCTCATGCAATACTGCTAATGCTTGTTGCCTCTCCTCCTCTTCAGCTATAGCAATACATCTGAGCTGTTGCTGCTCTTGTAATACTGCTAGTGTCTGCCATTGTCTATCCTGCTCCTCAGCTGCAGCAATATGCCTCAATTTTTGTTGGTCTTGCAATGCTGCTAATGTTTATGCTTGTATAGAAACAACCTGCTGGTTAATTTGTCTTTCTCTATTCCCAATTGCAGGTGGCAGTGGCAGTGGCATTATAAAGTTTGGTAAAGCAGGCCCATGTAAAGCAGGCATTCTAGGTATAGGATTTTGTAAAGGAGCATCCCAACCTTTAGGCAAATGAGTTTCAGATATACTCATAGCAGTCCCACCAATTACAGGCTGATTAACTGATCCCACTCTATGATCTCTTTCATGCACAGCAGCTAGTAGAGGTGCTACTATTGAAGGCACATAAGGAGCTCTATGTGCAGGAAGAGGTAGAGGTGGTGTCAGGTTCCACTGAATCAGGGGTTTCTGGAAAAGCAACACCCTTACAAGGTGGACTTGATCTACGGATACTTGGGTGTCTGGAACTCCAGGGCTAGGACTCTGGGGTTCAAGACGCAGACAAGGGGTTCTCTTGGGGAAGGGGACTTGATCCAGGGGTTTTGGGGTTAGAGGCTGTGAGTTGGGTAGGGGTTGAGTTGAGAACCAGAGGTTCTAAGACAAGACCAGGTTAATAAATTGTAAGTTGTGAAGTGCATACCAAACTCAGAGCACGTGGTTATTCAAGCATGCCAGTAAAAGCATGCCAGTCAGCACGTACCGGTCAAGCAAAGGGCACACAACAATTCAAGTTAATATCAAGGCTAGCGAAATACAATGGGGAGCTATGCTATAAGTACTATGGGACCGGGTCCGGATCCCTGAGTTCCCAGGGTGTCTGGGTCAAGTTCTGGGAGGCATTGAGTAATGGAGGGGGACTGTATACCATGATTGCATGAGTGGGGCGCACGATCAATTGGTGCAGAGGGAGTCGTGATGCATAATGCATGATGTCTGAAAGGGAGTAGCGTGATCTGATCGTTGATCACAGTTTGATGGTGGTGAGTTCCGGGGTCTGTTGATGAGCCTGCATCGTGGCTGGCTACAGATAGCACCAATACCCGCACCTCACATTGGCCCACTAGTACCACCAGAAGCACCATGCTCTAGTGCTTCCAGCACTATTTTTCTCATATTTTTACACTAATAACTTGCAGCTACAGACTTCAATTACTCTCAGACCACTTTTTATGGCACCACTTATTCTTTGCACCACTATTGACACCTCACCGCACCTTGCCACTTGCACTCCAAGGCTATATGTTTACACAGACACTTGGCATCAGTCAATCTGGAATAATGCTCTTAGCCAGTGGCAGCGCTCACAGGATAAAATGATGAAGTATTTCCGTGACAGCACCATTATGGACCTTTTTTCAATTCACCGCATTTACTTACATTTTTATCAGTTCACCACCCTCTAGCGGCGCTTAACCTCTTAGCATTGGCTAACTTTCTTTACTATAAATACTTACTTTTTGTTAGTAGTAAAGGGAATCAATTTGACAGTAGGGATCGTATCCCAACATTTTGGTCACCATACGCAACAGACTACCTCTTGTTGACCATGTCAAGCAACGGGACTCTGCTCTAGTTTTCTATCTCTCTCTCTCTCTAGCGCCTTGCAAATACGGCTTGGCTTTTGTGCTTAGATCTGCTAAGCAATCTCATCCTTTTATTATCACATTCTAGGTGCTAACACTTAGCGCCTTTCTTAGCGACTTTCCCACACCTCTTAGCGCCTTCCTTAGTTACTTTCCCACACTCTTAGCGCTCGACTTTTAGCACCCTGTAGCCATGTTTTGGATCTATACGCAAGTGCCTTCAATCACCTACTTTTCTTGCCACCAACCTCTTGCCTACCATGTGTTCTCTGGGACCTGTCCGGGACTCTCTCACACACTTAGCATGCCCAAAGCTATATTGGCTAAGTAGCTGTACTAGTGATAGTCCACGCAGCATCTAGCTTGATTTGGGCGTCATCACCATGATGCAGAGCTGTTGGGGGTGCTGGGCAATGACGGCGTCAGCGTTCATGATGGTGGGGGCGCATTTGTAGGGCCGGAGGGTGGTCCCAGGGTGGTCTCAGAGGTGAGGGGTCATGACAGGTGGTATCATTCTAAGAATTGGATTTTGCAAAGGGGCATTCCATCCTTCAGGTAGATGAGTTTCAGGAATAGCCCTAGCAAATAAATCCTCAGCAACAGTTGGTGGTCTAACAGGCCTCCTCAAAGAGCTAGAAGTATTTTCCTCAAAGCTTGAAGCAATCTGATTGTTTCTCCCAGTTCTCATATCCCCCAATCCTGTAGTTCCAAGTTGTACATCCTCAGATGCAAATGAATCCACAGTAACAGTTGGTTCAATAGGCCTCCTTAAAGAGCTAGAGGCAATTTGATTATTTCTTCCAATTCTCATATCCCCAGTTTCCATATCCCCAGTTCTCATATCTCCAGTTCCATAATGAAGTGGTATAACCACTGAAGTAGATTTTCTACTTCTATTTGCACAGTGCTCATCAGGATCAGTCATTTGTAACTGTTGTAGCCTGCTTTAGATCCTAGCCTGCTGTCTTTGACCTTCAGAAGTACTGAGTCCATTATTAGAATGAGTAGTTGAAGATTGTTTGAAAGAATAATTTTTTAAGCATTTTCTAAGCCCAAATACATTAAAAATCACTTACAATAATCAATCAATAGCTGAATGTTGTCAAACTATTGAATGTTTGTTAAGAATCATCAATCAATCAATACTTACTTTGTAATTGAATGTGAAAATTTTGCTATAAAAATGTTTGTTAATGGTCATCAATCAATCAATCAGTCAATACTTACTTTGTAATTAAATTTCAAAGTTGTAGCTAAATTGATCATTTGTTAATATCAATCAATCAATCAATCAATACTTACTTTGTAATTGAGTTTTCGAAGTTGTGCTAGAAGAATGGTTATTAATATTTGTACATCAATCAATCAATCAACACTTACTTTGTAGTGTAGTTTACTCACTACAACGTTGAAATCATGGAAAAATTGGTGCTATTTGGTTAAAGATCATGCGAGGCGTGAAAACTAGTGTTCACTAAATTGTGTTTTGGCCTCAGCCACATTCACACACTCCTGTCATGACCCCTCCCATCCAGGACCACTCCAGGACACCTCCAGAACCCTGTCTGGGACTTCACCTGCCAACCCCATGACACAACCCCTGCCATCATAACTGCTGATACCACCATCATGCTGCACCCCCTAACAGCCCTACATCACAGACCCCTGAACTGTCTGCCGGCATACCCACTGATCATCAGATCATGCCAATCACCCTGGCCATCATGCATCACACATCAGTGCCACCCCTCTGCTCCAATAGATTGTGTGCCCTGCATGCATGATCTCTGATATATAATTTCCTCTCTTCTGCCACCGCCCATTCACTCCTGGAACTGCCCCAGATATCCTGGAGACCCTCAGGAACCTGGAGTAGCCCCCACCAGTACTTCAAGAGTAGCTATCCACTTGTCATACTTTAGTCTTGATATTACATTGATTGTTTGTGTGCCCTTTGACTGACTAGTATGCACTGACTGGCACGCTTGGCTGGCACACTTTGACTGGCACGCTCAACCTGTTTGCATGCTCTTAAGATTGGTACACACTTTGCGACTTAAGCTTTACTAACCGGGTCTCGTCCTAGAACCCTGGCCCTTGACTTGACTCTAACCCCTTAATCTTCCAACTTCATCCAATCCCCAGACTAAGTCCCTTATCCTGGGAATTCCCTGTTCACATCTTAAACCCCAAAGCACAGTCCGGAATTCCAGACATCCAAGTACACGTAGATCAAGTCTGCCTTGTAAGGGCATTGCTTTCTGGGAAAGCCCCCAACTCAGCAGAATCTGACAACTCCGGATACCTTCCACATGTGTCCAAGAGATATTGTACATTGAAATATTTAATATACACTCTTTTTCATCAATTGATATCTTTTTTTTTCTTTTCTACTGAAAAACTGACCAAAAAACAAATGAAAAAGGCAAGTATTTGTCAGCCTTAGTCAGAAACTGTCAAAACTGACTAATCAATCATTCCCACAAAACAGTTGTCCCATTCTATATAGATCTGTAACCATTGGTTACAAGCTAGAACCTTCTTGTGTGGATCATGCATGTTGACCGGGAGACTATACAATTGGGTCAGCTTGAATATGGTCACATGACTTATAGTTGTAATTCCACATCGACGTGTCAAACAGCCTCAGTGGTTTTCTATCACCATAGATTGACTCTGAGGCTGTAAGTGACCATTCCTCATACTTTATGATTGATACATATCTAATAACTTACGACCTAGTGTTACGTCTCTATTAGGTATAATCTTAGTGGTTTTCTATCACCATAGATTGACTCTGACGCTTGTTATGTCTCTATTAGATTGTGCATTCTCTCAAGCTCCTAGATCGGTACAACAATGCAGTGCTAAATCAGATCGCTATATCAGATTTGACTAGAATTAGAGTGAATACAAGATGTTGTCTTATATAATACTCTAATGTCTGGCCCCAGCATTGTTGATGCTTGTTGATGCATGTAACTAGTGTGATGATCCATTACAACATCTTCCAATCACCACCATGAAGTACCTGGTTTCAGCTGCATAAGGGAAGGCTTAGTGGGTATTATAGATAAAAAATTCATGAGTCCCACACTGTCTCTTGGACAA
Source organism: Termitomyces eurrhizus (assembly GCA_003316525.1). Lineage (NCBI taxonomy): Eukaryota > Fungi > Basidiomycota > Agaricomycetes > Agaricales > Lyophyllaceae > Termitomyces > Termitomyces eurrhizus. The sequence goes on along the minus strand of QFEW01003656.1, from coordinate 5,197 downwards.
AAATCTGGTATTTGTGCGTAAATGCATTCCTGCTCCTTGGTAATATGGAGGTCTGATCCCTTTATGGAAGCGGGTTACACCGCAATATCCCGACCCATAGAGGTTAAAAAAAATCTATTCTAGGTGAATCACCTCAGAGGGTAGAGTGGGACATGCAGGTGGCCTAACTACACGAGTACACGGAATATATACAGTCGGGTATCGAGTAGTCGGGCTTCGGGTAGGAAGAAGTAAATCACAAGGTCGTCACACTTCCGATAAACTGCAGAGGATGGCCGTTTAATATCGGAGCCTGAAATCAAGGGTTTGTACCTGATGACAATGTGTGACCTGGGTAAACATATTTTTAGCTTCCAATTTACGACTACCTCGTCGCTGCTGTGCATGGCAAAAAGCAACAGCTTAAATGCAGGAGAAACGGTGAGGCCACATCTTCCATTCGCCTATATCCCATCCACTGAGTCTTCCAAGGGACATACCTTTTAGTTTTCTCGGACTACGTAGCACGCGACTGTTAAAGATAGACCCGTGGATTCCTTCGTCACTAAGAAGGGCATGGTCGTGGAGAAGCAAAGTCCGTCATGCTTTTACTTGCTCGGAAACTTTGTGATGTTGATAGACCCAAGGAATTCCGACATACATTCAGGTTCAGCGACCTACCTTTGGAAATTCTGACAGAGATTTTGAAGCATGTCCATTGGCGTGACTTGCTTATCATGAGGCAGGTGAGTCCATAGACTCTCTTTACAAAACCAAGGGATAGGTTCATGACTCTAGATCTGCAAAGGACTAAACGCAGTTTCACGGACATGGGAAGTGTGGAGGAACCAGTATCGAAGTTATTTGACAGAGAAACGATTCAGGATGGCAGCGGAAGAAAGCCTCGACATGTATTCACCTCTGGAACTGGAGTCTTGGGTGTTGCAGCGGAGAAGTGCCGATTGGGAATGGCAATGTAAAAGCCATCCGGTTCATGAGCGTGTGGTCTCCTTGGACGCTGATTTTACGTTGACTTTGGTCCCAGGTGGACGCTGGCTTCTTACCACTATGCGCGATGGTTCAGTTTTGTGCCATGACCTTGAAGATCCCAAAATGCGGAGTAAGTTATTAGTGCCACCACGTGAAGACGCCAAACGCCAATTCCTATATTGCGGAGCCGTCGACGTTGATTACACGAGTCCAACGTCCAAGTTTTTTATGGTCACCTATCCTTCGGAATACTATGGTCAGTTGTATTGTAATCCTATGTGCCACACGATTGTTACTGATCCGAATCTGCTGTATTCACACCAGACCCGTCTGTAACTGGTTCTCTTGACCTTATGATCTGGTCAGTCAATCAGAGTGGACATGGGTCCTCTGTATGCCTGGAAGCGCATCTTTTGCATTCTTTTCCAGCGACTGAGCCCCGCACCAGTGTTTTCTCCGTCAGTCTCTATGGTAATCTACTCGCCAGGCTTATGTATACCAATTCGTTCCGGACGTACATCGAAATTTTTGACTGGAGGTCCTCTACGGAGTCAGTGCATCGTAGAACGGTAATTTTCCCTGGTGTTCCATACTCTGGAGACCTGGTTCGTGAGGTTCCCTTCATCCAATGTATACAAGCATTTATATAGACGATTTAGGATCCCGTATTGCTGCTTCCTGGAAGCCGGCTGGCCTTTGTCTCCGTCCATAATGTCTTCGTATACGATATAGGCACAATGACCGACCATCAACCTATCGCCCCCGTAATCCCCCAAATCCCGTCAGAACCACGATGGTCAGCACTTGACAGTCATGGGGACCATAGTTTCCGACACCATCAATCAATTCAAGACAATGACGCCGTTATTTTTGTTTTGACTTCCAAACAAATAGTTTACCATCTGGTGGTTCCTCATAACGTTCAGCGTCCACCATGTCTCTTGCAGTATATGATCGTACCTCACGAATATAATCTATATACGGCTGGAACACACAAGGCGCTTGCCGAGAAACATGGTTCGGTCCTAGTCAAAATCGGTACTACAAATCTACCTGGAGACGTTGTCACTGTACATCAACTCAACGTATCTCCGAATCTTCAACGGTTCTTGTGCAACGCATCCTTGGACGATACCCCTCTTTTGATCGACGACATTGGACGTATCATAATCAGTGACGACCGTGAAATTTTCATTCTTGAAACCTCTAGATTTCCCAAAATTTTTTCGTAGCTCGTAATTATATATAATATGATATATTGAGTACAGTGCACGTGGTTACTTCACCATCCACCCAGTTTAGGTACCAAGGAATTTTTTTTTGGATTTTTCCCTTTTTTTCTAGGACAGAAACCATGTAAAAGACGTCGATTTATGCAACATCAGAAAATTTCCCATGCATTTCACTTTTTTGGGGGGTCAGGTACAAATTTTTTCAGTGCCTGATGAAGGCAGAATTTGGAATTAGTGTAAATTTTGAGTCTGTGTTGTAGTGGATGTACATGATCCTGGCTGCACATGATCCCCTGCACATAACCAGTTTGATATTCAGAAGTCCATCCTAAAGTTGAGGGGTTGGTTAAAAAGACATCATTTGCATTTCAAGTTCTTCCTCTATCAAACTGTCTGCTATAATTACTTTACTATTCCTTATATTGATTGTTTTGTTACATAGCAACAAATAACTTTTGTTGTGTTCTGTCCCATAATGTCTTGAATTTTTGAATAAAAACATACCACTTGAGTGTCAACTTATGTCTGAAGGTAATAAGAATGAAAACATATGACTTGATATGAAAACTTATGTTTGAAGGTAATGAAAATAGAAATAAAGGTACGTGACAAAGAAAGAGAATTAGACATGAGATATGTATGAAGTATTGAGTGGACAACATGACTGATATATTATTTATTCATCTAGCAGAATCACTTTCGAGAAATTAAGGCTCAAGCTGATAATAAAGACCAAGTTTGAAGGAAACAACATTAATAGTTTGTACAGATACTCTATATATCTATGCATGGCTAACAATGAATAGATCACAGATGACTTTATTGAAGATAGTAGACCTGTTGCATTGGATTAAAGTCTTTCCCATTAAGATAGGCAACATCCATACTTGACAACCCCATGTGACTCCAAGTGTGACAAACACGTCAAAAAGCAAGAAATTGGGAACTCCTCCTTCAGTTTATTGAATTCAAACAATCAAAAAAAAACAAATTCTGTAAATAATCTTTCCACACAATATGTTCTTTTTCAAATTTTAGTATATTCAAAATTCAGAGTAGAGTTCACAAAATAGAGGAAAAAATCACTAATTTATGTCAATTGTCATTAAGTCATCATATTGTCAACACATTGACGTGTTGATGTGTTCCAACCAACTGCTATGCCTCCACTCAAAAAACACATCAAATCATGTCTGTACAAGCTTTCTTCAGGGAACATGTCAGGCTGTAAAGCAAGAAAGAAAGGAAAATCATGCACTGTGTGTGGAAATAATAAGGAAAATAAGGGTGCATTTAATAACAGAGCATTGCAAGACTTTATATTTGACATAGTGTCTATGGCTATGCAGCACCAAACTCCAAGTCTCAAAAAGATTCTCAATCAAAAAAAAGCTATGCCAAAAAAGTTACTTACTACACTTTGGTTACTCTTCAAAACATTGGAGTGTTTATGCATCAAGATGAAGAAGAAAGTTGTGCTATAGAGTTGGACTTGATGGAGACTCCTGAAGAGATGAGGCAAAGTGAAGATGAAGCTATATTAGGAATAGAAGATAATAGTGCATCTTAAAAATTGCACCAAGCTCTGACAATATGTATTCTTCAAGTCCAGGCCAGGATTGCAACAGCAGCTGCAAACAATGTTGTCTGACAGGCAGCTGATGCTGTAGAGGCACTGGATAATGCACAACAAGTATTGTATGCTGCTCATGCTGACCTTGACTATGCAAATGCTAAAGCATGCAAACTCCAGGAAGCTGCTATTATCAGAGTCAATCTTGCTGAAGCAGCAAAGCTGGCTGCTGATGCCATGTCAACATTGATGAATAAAGGTGCTGCAGCTGATGCAGCATCACATGCATTGGAAGCAAGCTAGAGAGCAGCTTTATCACTTTTTGAAGCAGGATGTTTATGTGATCTTGTTAAACTATTGATGACAGAATATTCTCTGGCTGAAAAACAGACAGTAGAAGCTAGTGAAGCTTCAATTCTAGCATTGGACCAATTAAATGCTACCTGTAAAGCTTTGGAGGTTGTGCTAGAAGGTCTTGAGGTCAAAATATCAGCACAAAATGATTCTGCTGAAGAGAGTCCAGATGCAATAGTCAACAATAAAGACTATGATGAAACTCCTGATAGACCTGCAGATAAAAATAAATGTTTTCTGCCAAATCTTGATGAGGCACAAGCAGCATTGAAGAATATTAAACTCTTGTTAAAGCCTCTTCAGGATACAGGCACAGGCTATAAAGATCCTCATCTAAACCTCCTCTTTTGAAGATGTCTTGAGGCAATAATGGCCCTCCTTGCTATCTACACTTACTCAGAAAACAAACTGATCTGGGTAGAAGCAGCTCATCAGATGTTACAAATGCAGGATCCATGGATCTCACCTTGCACAAAACATCAAAAAATGGACTCAGAACTTTATTGCAAACCAAGAAGATCTTCCTAAAAATAACTATCGCACCTAGAATGAGTCTATTCTAGAAGACAAAGACTTGACTCAGGAGCTGCACCTTTATCTTCAAAGTATTGGCCCACACATTGCTGCCCACTATATTGTTTGTTACATGGATTGAGAGGAAGTTAAAACTCAGCTTAAATTGAAGACAACAATATCTCTAAAAATGGCTCAGTGCTAGTTGGTTAAAATGAATTATAGATGGAAAAGTGTACCTGGTAAACAATATGTTGATGGACATGAGCAAGCAGATGTTATTGCATACCAGCAGAATGTATTTCTTCCTTGCTGGGCTTGTTGATATTCCCTTCACATGCCACTGGAAAGATGGAAAGTTGGATGAGAGTGAGGCTGTATGGCCAAATGATCCTGACAATAGTATACGGCCATATGAAACTATCTATGTCATCTGGTTCCATGATGAGTCAACATTCTATGCAAATGACTGAGAACTGCGCCACATTTGTATTTTTGCCCTGTACTCGTAGGGCTCACCATCAGACTCATCTGAGCTTTGACCATCCACACCGAG
>QFEW01003648.1:0-10918 GCA_003316525.1 Termitomyces eurrhizus | reverse complement strand
AAAGAATATTGATGACCTTCCGCCATGACCGGAATCGACTGTGTCACAGATTTTTTGTACGTCATGCGAGTGTTATTGGCACCTAAAAATACATAATCCGGAGGATACATGCGAGCTTCAGCCTCCTCAACACTATATGTGGAAGCATTCATGCCAACCGGCTTGAAAATGTGTTCATCGACAAAAGATTCAAAGGAGACGTTGAGGAAACGCTTCGGAAGATACGAAAGGGTTTCGTACATCATATTGTTATACTGAAATGTGCTTCTGAAGGGCGCTGAGGCGCGGAGATGACGTAGATTGGCTATCTATAGATATATGTAAGACACCAAATAGAAAGAACAGAATTTATTCAACCATAGCGGGAATTCCTCCTTCTAGTGGAGCACCAGCAAAATCGTGCCTAGGCATACCAGTTCGATGTACGAGAAGATCGAGGATGGTGGCTTCTTGACTAGCAATCGAGTCAGCTAGTCCCCATTCTGGTATCAACGTCGAAACTTTCGTAGTCCAGTCGATATCAAGAGAATGATTTGAGATAATCAAACCAGCTGATAAAGCGAGAAACAATTTGCTGTTTGAGGCGATAGCGAAAAGGGTATCGGGTGTCACTGGGACAGGTGGGAATGACGACGTGCGAGCATTTCCTGCTCCGAACAGTTGATACCTAAAGCCGGTAGGCACGGAGGGATCTTTCAGAACAACAGACACAGCCAACCCAGGTGAGGAATGGGCTGAGAGGAGAGAACGTATGTAAGATTCAACTTTGTGAGAAATCAGTGGTAGTTCATCGTGGGATTTTGGTCTTTCCGTGGAGATGTCCTTCAGAAGTTGAACTGGAAATTGAGTGGTTGTAGAAAGGACTTCGAGAAAAGAAGTGGAAATCAGAAGAAAGGTATAGAATCCAAGGTAAGTTGCGAGCTTTCGCATTGTTTGGGAAATTTCACCAAGAGGCGATTGATCCCATCATTATGCCAGCACTCACCAATACTTAATCTTATCTGATGTCAGGATCGAAATCGGAATTCACCAATTTTCACTCAACGAGCCAGTTGGTAACGTTTGTCTAAGAGAGTTTCTTAATTTAAAAATGCGATATCGATAACCTGTCACAGTTTGGTCCAACGAGTGGCGCGTGGTGTAGGCTGTGTACCCGACGAAGAAGTTTCGGCTGGGCTCAGGGTCACGGTCGCCCTTCTGAGGTAAACGAGGGAATCCACGGAAGGTTCATAATGGTGCAGATGCTAGTTTCTATATAATGTGGCGAGACCTTTTGAGAATTGGTCAATGATGCTTTTTCAAGTTGGCTATCTTTACGGTCGTATGTACATCTCATCGTCTTTGGTAGCCCGCTTCGACCCGACGTTCATTACATGGCTATTCCGAAATTCAATGGTAGAGACCGAGTTTGGCAGACCGCGTGAAAGAAGGCTCCCACGATGGCGAGTCGAAGCTTCATCCCGCTGCCTATTCCATGTTCTATTACCAAATGGAACCTACGGAGTGACATTCTGGATCCTTTTATCGACATGGATGCAGTGAAGCTTGGAAATCGAGCCACTATCAAAGCCTTAAAATCTTGTTCAGCATGAGGTGAGTTAGTCGTTCTATAAACAGAGCAAAATGTCTCACCATTTATCCCTTTTCAGCGAAACACAAGTTGCCAAAGGGGTCCATTGGGCCCTATCTCTGGGAATACTTTAAGACCTCGTATTCCCGGAAATTTTCCTTCGCCCAACCCTTCAATGATGAGTCCCACTCAAGTTTACCCGCTCACTAACTCTTTGACCGTCAAGTCCGCTGCAGCTTGGACGAATGTTGACTTGATCTTATGCAATGTTAAGGTCGTCGATGTCGATGCTATCACCTTTTTCGGTGCTCATTTGAGGGACACGCTTGCCCCCAGCGTCAGTCCGACGATACTCAACACCAAGGCTGCTTATCCTCAACAACCCCACCCCTTGCATACTCATACGGCGCTTACGAACGACGAGCGTCTGTTTTTCAATTACCTTGAAGCTGTCATGGTAAAAGGCGATAAACAGACATCAGCCATCACAGATTTTGCCATTCACGTCCTTCATATCCTCGACTTCACTAAGCCCAAGCCATCCAAATTACGTCCCGAGTACGAAGGGAACTATCGGCGTGTCCTTCGCATGGATAACGACCTGCCCCTTTTCATGTGCGGTCGCACCGTTCACACTACCGCTGATGCCTGCCTCCTTTTCCCCTGCACAGAAGCACACAACGGAGATACAGTCCTTCTGATTGTCAAGGCAGCACCTTTACCTGAGCCTGGCTCCGAGTGCTCTGCAGAAGCACAGCTGTTTGCCCAAGCTATCGGGGCCTTCCAGTGTTACAATCGCGATCGTCGCCGCGCTCGCCTCTTCGCTTTCGATAAACAACTCTTCTTGGGCCTCGTCATGAAAGGAACCACCCCCATCTTTTACAAGATCGAGATAACAGCCGGGTTGGTAGAATGTGTGCAGAGCGCGCAGAAGCCGCCTAAAATTACGCAAGTTCAACGATTTTGCCCGCCACTGGATGGAAACTCCGCGTTTATAGAAGGCATGATTCCCTTGGCGAATCGCAGGATCATGCTCGGTTATTTGGAGGCTTTAAAGGAGTTGCTTTAATACTGTGAATAGGATTCTCCCTAATGGTCATTCCTTACGTCCGTCTCAAAGAATTTTTCTTCATTTCTCGCTAATAAATTGTCCGTTTGTAAGAAAATAAGTTATATCAAGGTCCGAATGGTATATAACCGTCCTGCTAAATCCCAGACGTAGAGGATGATATCTCTTTGATTGAATTACTTTCCACCTCTGCGACGTCTACCTTTGATGGGAGCCACGGTGGTAGATTCTGCGTACCCGACGCTTCACCGTCTATTGAGTCGAAGTCGATTTTTCCCATGACAATTTCTAGTGGACCAGTCAAGACCTGGTCGGCAAAAAGTAATGGAACCATTTTCTCGTTGTCATTTAGTACCAGCATTCCGTTTTCATAGATCATATAATCATATATTGGGCTACTCGCGGTAGCGTTAGGCGAACCGTCATACTAAAATTAATCAAATTAGTTGAAAACTCAATAATATGTGAAGTGGGAAGCACATACTCCGGAGGGGCAAGGAAGATAAAATGTAAGGTGAGTGCTTTCCCTCTGTTCACATCCGCGGTCTTTCGAGATTTCAGATTTATGCGTTTCCTGAAGGCTGATCGAGGTCGGCATTGCTGAAAGTTTCGTAGGCAAAAGTGGACGGGACAGGAGAGCGACTGTGCGGGATTGTCTGTTGAAACAGAAGCACGGTAGGGCATTTATACCCAATAACTTATTGAGCATTGCCCCTTCATGGCCCAAGCTTCATTGTTGTAGATTGGTGCTATGGCCCTTTTGGCGGTCAGTCAAACAATAACGAGAAATATCACTCCGATGACAGGACCCTATATATGGCCCAAAATTTGTAATCACAACTTTGAACATTCGTGTATACTAAATCTTGTACCGTCTTCTAAGACGAAAGAGGTACGACATCAAGAATCAGAGAGGCCAAAGAAAGTTTCCAGGGTGTTGGCTGAGGGAGCACTCGTGCATGTCCATCCAATGATGTTACAAAACAAAACAAGTAGCCTCAATGCGATAGTTTAGATAGACCTTCTTATCACAAAAGATTGTGCCATATCAGGGGGTTGTGGGCACGAAAGAAAACCTGCTGACATCTTCTGACGTATTTCTCAGTTGCAACCATCAAGCCAATACGCGTGAAATTGTTTTATGCCTTGATTCAATACAACTTTGTACATGTAATTATTGTCCAGGTTAGCGCTGGACCAAAGGCATGTCGGACCCTAAGCTTCCTAAGAAACTAGTTATATGGACCTGGTCTGAGTGCTTCAACATGAGGGCAAGATTCTGGATAATCCGACTAAAGAATCAGAGATATAAGTATGCTTCGAAGGGCGTAATGCGCTACCTAATCATTTTATAAGGAGATTTATAAGCAGTTTATAGATTCGAGTGGTAAGATAAAATATGGTACCATGATGGTCGAGCACATCAACACTAGTGAAGCCTACCCACTTGCAGATCACGATGTACGACCTCGCTATTGATAAACGGATGAAGTATCTTAGCTTGATAAGACAAGATAGACCTCGGTAATGAGGTGCGCCGCAAACGGTCCATTAATTCAAGTTCAGTTCAGTAAACGTTCAAACATGGAATATACATTGATTTACTGATTATCTGTAATGGAGGTGGGGTAGTATAGTTCGACAGGATTTGCGACAATCAGTCTCGACTAGCAAGGAATCCGTCAAAGACTTCGTCCTCGCAGCGCCACCAAGAAAGGATAGAGGGAATCCTCTATATACACAATATCGATATCGATGACATGTTTACAATGTTTTCGGACTGCGATATCACTTCCAGAGTCCATTTCCTAGTAATGTCAGAGATTTGATGCCGGAGGACAGTTCTGTATCATCACCTTTTGCACCGCGTTGTACTTCCTCATCGATTCCGGCATCATTACGGTTTTCTACGGGAACGGCAACACCATCTCTCTGCCTCTGCTATGACAACACGGTCATCAACGAGTTACAGTCGCAAAGATAAGACTTACGACTCGTGTATCATTCTCTCGTAGAATTCTTTTGCCGAGGTCGACTCCACGCAAAATGCTTGCAATGGCGAGGAGACATCGAAGGCAGAACATACTGGATCCCGCGTTGGGGCTTTCGAATGAATTGCACATACTTTTATGTTGCAGATGCGCCCGAAGCGTCCGTGTAGGAGAGAACGCGAGATCGGGACGGAGATGTAGGTCATACCAAATGGCCACAAAGATGAGAGGAAGTTGTGAGATCGCCGCAGGGAACGTGTGATGTATGCCCAAGAATGAACAAGATGTGTGCTGACCATTGCATGAGAAACACGATGTCGACGACGGACTTCTTCCGAGGGTTAGACATAAAGCACGGAAAACAAGAATAGGAACCGAAATGCAGATCTTGAGAACCAGACGGTACTAATTTATGCACTGAAAAATGCACGTCGAGGTCTAGAGCCTCAAAGACCATCCAGGGTATTGACGTCACAAAGGTCATTTGATGGAGATACTCCACAGATGATGTTCCTGGCAAAAATCATCACGACGGCCTGTTCATCTGATTGGCAATTTTCTTCCTTTTGAACGCAGCGCAGAAGACATAAGCGGAGGTCCAAAAATCACCCTGTTTTTGTCAGATGTTTACCAGGGATGATTTACGTTTTAGTGTCGACAAGACTGTCTTCTCTGGATTCTTCGGCAAATGGGTGGCGAATATCAAAGGTGCGAGTTCTGCATGATTTGGTACATAGACATTTACACCATGCACCTTTCACTGTGTCTCAAGTTTTCGTCACAGATGGACAAGTGAATTACTTGTCTTTGCTCACTAGTTTCACTTGTAGGACGTCGAAGGAAACAAAGGTCAATTTATCTGCGCTCGATCATTCTAGAACTTCAGGCTCAATACATTTCATGAATCCGTTACTTTGGATATCGGCTTCGGAAATTCCACCTCAAAATAGTTGGCTTCTGGATGATCTGATAAGTCTGATGAATAGCCGTTTGTTTTGGACTGGCGCGCACGCGAAAATTTGTTTGAATTGAGTTAAATAGTTACACGCGTAAATATCATCCTCGAATACAGAGTCAGGGTTCACTTCTTCAAGATGGAAGATGTAAAAAAAGAGGGCGCTTACTTTTTATCGCCTTTTTTGTCAATGACCGACAATCCCTGGTTTTGTATTCTCCCGTTCCAAAACCATCGTGACAGATCGTGACCTCCCGAGAAGGACAAAAATTGAGGCCATATCGGAGACGATTAGGGTAAGCGAGAAGGAATACGTCAACGCACCACTAGCACTGTGTAACGAAAATGTTTCATCCGTCTCAGGTAAGGACGTCAAGCGTTGCATTGTGAGTTCCTGAAAACTCCTACAATAATTCGAAACATGACCAAAGCTCGGCGGAACATCCTGTTGCTTTCCCGTATGTTATTGATCTAAAATTGTAGACGTAAACAGTTATTTAGTCCTCAGTCACTCCGGTATGTGGTAGTACGACTGAATATATTACCTGTAGACGTAAACAGTTATTTAGTCTACAGGACGAACGTAAGTATTGTGGTAATAAATAAAGTAAGTAGGGGAAGCTTATCCTCAGTCACTCCGGTATGTGGTAGTACGACTGAGGGCAGAGCTTTGTGTATCTAGATTAGAAAAAACAAGAAAAATAAGGTTTGAAGGCAAAGCCTAGCAAATACCGATCGAGAGTGAGCCACCAGGGCACCACATAAAATAAGTATAAAATAAAATAGGAGAGAAGTAACCGTATCCGGATATGATAACGTAAGACGCTGTTATGACGTACTGGTTGGGTGAGTCTTATACTCAACAAAAATTAGTGATGGCGTAGAGTTTGTGTGGTCGTCGGGGCATCCATCAAGATGCAGTCAGATAGTTTCGAGTTGGAAGTGTGCAGGAAAAGTCATAGTGGAAGATGGCACTTTGTTGATTCGATGCCAATGGTATGGTAGGCTAATCAAACAAACAGTCCTCAACAATCACATTCAGTAAAACTACGCTCCGCGTCTCCCACTCATCATTTCCTGGACACCCTTACACCAAGTGTTCCTAACCCCGTCAAAAATGAGCGTGCACACGCATACAGGTCCTATATCCGACCGCGCGCTGCCGTCTTCACTTAACACGAGGACCTTCCAACAACAAAACAAATGAACTAAATGGATTTCGCACTTAGTAAAGTAAGCCGCTCAAACGGTTTTATTTGTACTCTACTCACATTTCTAAATTAACTTCTAGATCAACGGGCTCGAGGATGCATCGGATCTGCGCTCAAAACCTTCCACCGTTACCCTTTGTCACATGTTCCTCCATTCCTCATGTAGCCTGCTCGTTGCGAGTTTTTCATTACCCTTCACATCCTCCGGAAGGTTCGACTCCTTCCGAGGACATGACTGTAGCCCTTCACAAGCTCTCAGTCCGCATGTAGGCTATTGACTCTGACCCTCACTGAGTACGTTTTGCATCCAACGATGGCATCTACCAAGAAACAAGACCTCTAACATTGTCTCCTCCACCAGCTTTTAGTTTTCCGTGGCTTCCACCTCTCACGCATGCACTTTAGAGGACATCGAAAGACTTTGAAATGCCTCAGATGCCTGTGCACACTCTCCACGCACAGCAAGTAAGTTTTTCCTCTCTCTATCCTTACCGTAGTAACACCAACATTCTATCGACATATTACAGCTGCCCAACGTAATTATGTTGTGTCGTAGTGCTTTCACTTCGTACACAGGGTACGGTATGTAACATGCTAAGACCGTATATATTTAATCATATGCTAAGTCCCTCACAGGCTATAACAACTCTGCCAACGTTCTCAATCGTGTTATCGTGAATACTACAAGCGACATCAACGTTTGTTTCCCTCCTTCTAGTCCCGCTTTCCCTCGTGTACTAAACGTTTGTTATCTGGCTCAGGGATACGCTTCTGAATTTTCAGATGCTGAGGTTCAGGACCTCTATGACCACCGGTATCTGGTATCCAACTTTTTGAAAGTCGCTGTCGGGCGTAATTGCATGAAAGCCAGCCATTCGAGATGTTCTGCTGCTTTTCAAACAGGACCTCGTAACCATGAAGATGCGTTTATGAACCACGCCCCAGTACGTCCTTCATTGGCACATAGTTATATGACACGAAATTTATTCGAACAATCCTCAGTGAGTTGAACGCCCTTGCGGAAGCTCGGGTCATGTGTTGATGCTATGTTTGCCTCAGTGCGCATGCTTTACGATGTTTAAACAACCAGGCAATAGTAATTAATTAAGGGAGTGATGTATGGTGACTCTCGTGATATACATTCGGACGAGTTTTGAGTCATGAAAATGGTGGATTTGAAACGGTTCCGCCAGATCATTTCATGTTATTGCGGTCCTTGGTATGTTCCTATGGTAACGACTGGTTTATGCGGATATTAGGCGTTGTAAGTACAAACTATTTTTAGTATCGAACCATTTGCACATAAACAACATCTCACACCGCTTCAAGCGTTTCCAAAAGGTTCTTGAGAGTAGATCCGGTGACCATAGCCAGAGGGTTCGCGTTCAATAATCGATTCTCAATGCTTTGTAACTGACAGCTTATGTGATAGGATTGTGCTGTGCTAATCAGTCAACCTCCCGAATCTCCTGTAGAAATAATTATGCTGTGAATAGTTCGAGGCTGTACCGATGTTTCCATCCGGTCTGTAAAAGGACAAATTGCTGTCCTACTGCTGTCCCCGCTGATGCTGTACGAGTCATTTATATCCATATTCCTCACGATAATTAGGCCATTCACATCCGCGAAGAAATTCGATGACCTATTATTTTAGGGCGACTTGGTAACAACATGCGTAAGATCATGCTAAAAAAAACTTTTTTATAACGTCTCCGCAATGCTGTGACTCCATGATGCGACAATGTGTTCACAACTTCAGTTGCTCAGGACTTTGAATCAATAGTCACTATCCGATTTGATTGTGTGCCGGAGCGGACTGCTTTGTAAATGACAGGTACATCTGTTACCCTTTTTGATTTTTCAACTTCGAATGATTATTCGCTCAGGTAACCTGTATGTCAAACTTGGTCAAGTCTGGGATAATTCTTCCGTAGGATAGTCTGGAATTATTAGTGTGCGTTGGAAAATTATATTGTTTTGGAGCATTAAATGGTATACTATATCATGACACTAATTGATGTGCTTGTACTACTGTGAAAACTGACGGAAGGAAAAACTCAACGGAAGGAAACGAAAGCAATGATGAACAGTCCTAATGTTGTTTGTAGAGAAAGATATCAAGTCGGACGAGATTAAATCATTATTAGTTACCATGGGCAAAAACTACGGGAAAATCGATCAGTGGTTTCATTAGTAGATAGATTATAATGCAATTTAGTTGTTAGTAGAAATTTCTTCCAATCGTGTAACAACATTGGCCATTGAAGGCCGCTCAGACGGGTTGAAAGACCAACAAATGTCAAAAATGACCTCCAGAGAATTATTGGGACGAAGTAAAACTAGACCACCAGGACCCGAGGGTTTGATATGATTTTCAACATCTTTGATGACACTAGCGTCGCGCTGGCGATAGTGATATGGGATGTTTCCAGACAGCATCTGGAACTCTGAATCACAAAGAGTGAAACAAGGAGCAATACAATACGTACCTCGTAAGCTGTACAACCAAATCCCCACACATCAGTAGCAATGTCAGGCTGTGTATCGTCTTGATGTAACTCAGGTGCTTGCCACCGAGTAGGCCCAGACTCCAGATTAGACGGTGTAAGGCCCGTAGGCTGTGACTGAATTGCGCGTATGACCTGAGAAAGACCAAAATCGCTTAAGACTGCGTGCACATCCTTTGTTATGAGGACATTATTCTATCATGTATTTTATAGATTTGATTGACATGATCGAAACAAGATGCACTCACACTCTTTAGGTCCCCATGTATGATTGGAGATGCTTGCGTATGTAGGTATTCAAGCCCACGAGCAACATCCAGAACCTGAGTAAATGCTCAACACTCTAAGGTATATATGTAAGGAGAATGACATACTAGTACACGTCTATCTGCACTAGCACCCGCTGGTCCACGCAGGAAGTCTGCCGCGTTGCCATTGTCGTACCATTTCATGATCATTGATGGTCGACCAGACATATGGTACGATGTTCCAAAAAGTTGAGCAATGTTGGGATGCTCGAGGCGGTGCCATATATGGACTTCCCAGTTTAATCGCTAATTATGATTCATGAGCTTTAAGATGTATGGAGTATAGATAGAATGACCTTGCGAGCAGCTACAACCTGGTCTTGTACGGAGAAAACACGCAGGAGTTTGATGGCAACCTGTGGTGTAGTCAATGGTTTATTTGCAGCATGCGGTAAAATAGATGACGGACTGCAACAGCCTCGCCATTTTTACCAATCCATGTTCCTCTGTAGATGTCCGAAAAGCCACCCGTTGTCACTGGTGAGTCGTCAAGGGTTTTTACGGACATTGTCAAGTCGACGACTCTTGAGACCGGTGAACTCGACAAAGGAGTATTAGGAGTATCAGTCTGTGCAGTTCCTGGAGTAGGGAAGGGAGAGATTTCCGGTGTTACACTTGGAGAAGTGTCATCTATACGAGGCTGAATCGTAGGAATGGAAAGCTGAGGGAGAGAAAGACGGCGTGCTAATCTGGTCGATGCCTGATTGGCTTGATTATGCTGATTGAATCGATAGTCATAACTGCTGGACTTGAAGCTTGTCAACGACAATAATTCACGTTCTAGTCTTACATTACACACCTCACTTTTGGCCTCCACCCTACGTCTAGGTATTGCAAGAATGGGCTTTGAGTTGCATGATGAGGCGGAAGATTCATGACAGCGCTAGAGAGCACTGGTAAATAGCATCAAGGGAGAATAGGTTTTTTTCGCGAATCGAGGACGGCCACATACACGGGAGTTATAACTATCTGAACATTGCCATTTGGAGTTATGATGTTTCTCGGCTTCGAGCACTTGCAGTTACGGCATGGTATAGTTCTCTCGCAGGTGCTGTGAGATTTTTTTCCCGCAGACTGGATACCTCTCTCGCTGTCCACATGGTTTGATCTGTAATGTGATTTCCTGGGAACAAGTAATTCCTCGCCATGGCTGCGTGTGGTGCTCAAATAATATTCAAGCCACCGTACATCGCAATCCTAGGACGTCATTTTCCTACTTTCCAATTTGTACAATACTTGTAGATATAAGCAACACACTAAGTCCTCAGTCTCGATAGAAGAACTGTATATTTAACCTGTAGATATAA
>QFEW01003646.1:0-11232 GCA_003316525.1 Termitomyces eurrhizus | reverse complement strand
AAAAGCTCAAAAATTGCCTAAATAAACAATTGCACAAATAAAGCAGAACAACTCCAGACTTTGGAAGTCAGAAAAGCAAACTCTGATTTATATAAGTGGTTTATATGCAGTATTGAAAAAGCCACACTTGTCTGAATGATAGCTAAAGAACCAGAGCACCTCAAGAGCTGAAAATAGTTGTACATAGTGTTGAAAAAATAGAAGCAGTGAAGTAAAAGAATGACAGAAAAAATAAAGAGATGAATGAAGAATGAAGGAATAAGAAGTGAAAAAAAGAAGAAATGAAAAGTCTTCTGACAATTTATAAAGTATTTCTAAATGGGAACACCTGCTGAAATGAGATTCTTGCTAATTCATAACAACAACCTGTTATCTGAAATTAATATGGTAACAGTTTTTATTGTATGCAGTATGCTATGAATAGTTGCTGAAAATAGCAAAGCCTAGAGTTGTTATGCTTTTTTGCCTTTTTCTCTTTTTGTAGCTTGAAGAGTAGCTAATATCAATCATTAGCATTTACCTCTCTTTATTTATTTTAGCTAGAGATAGCTAGAGAAGTGCTGTAGTTTGTCAATTTTTGTGGTTTTCATCACTGACTGCTCAAAATATGTCAATGAAAATTGATGAGTAAAAATAGTAAAATAGTGTTGCTGTATGTACACTACTCTGTAGATGTAGACATAGCCCATATAATTTATAAAGATGCAGTTTTCTAGCAATACTTAGATCATATTATGATTATTGAAGTTTTGCAATATCCTCTGTTAGATTCTGCTTACTACAAGAGCTTACAATTTACTAGGCAGACTTGATATTTACAGAAGGAGCTCTGCACCTAAACAAATTGAGTACAGAGAGTTTTAGTAGATTATAAAATTCTTCAGAACTTATGTAGAGTTTTGAGGTTCAAAATAAGTTGAAGAGTGAGATCCCAAGCTAAATACAGAGTAGATAGAAGTGGAACAAAGTTGGGAAAAATGGAAAGACACTGAGAGAAAACTAGAAGACTAAGAGTAGATTAAAAAGAAACTTAAAAGATTGAGAGACTTTTTCAGAGAAAAATGAAATTAGCTAGCTAAATATGAAACAAAACAAGTGCATGATTTTAGAGCATTAAAAGAGTACTAAGTAACATGCAATAAATCATCTACTACCTAGATAAAATAAAGCTATGATTGAGAGCTACACATATAGATTTACACTTTATACCAAATATTTTCTAGAATTTTTCAAATAATCTGGTTGCTCACAAAACAGCTCTGTGAAATGAAAGGACTAAAATGGAGTGAACCCAGTCTAGGCTTAATCCTAGGCTGCAGCCTAACTTGATCTAAACATGCAAACAACAAAGTAACAAAAGCAGGTAGCAAGATGTACAGGATAGTAATGTCAGAATCCACATGTCTAATATGGAAGCTGAGATGTGACTGGCAAATAAAAATGAGCAGAGCCTGAAAAAATACCCATGATGGAGGAAGTTACAAACAAATAGTACAACACCATAGCAAAAAAAATAAAGATTGACTGCCCAGCATCCAACAGCAAAAGATATGAAAAAAGAGCATTAGATAGGAATCTAATAGCTAAAACATGAACAACAATCATACAGAAAAACATAAAACTATACAGGGTCTGGAAATCAGCATTGATGGTTTTAGTGGCTATGGGAACTAATCCCCAATGAGAAATCCGATGTTTATTTTTTATTACCTTTCATTATCACATGTCGTAGCATAAAATAATATTAGTCCGACTCAATAGCATATCTCAGCATATAATTTTCATTTACTATAGTTTACGATATATTGAGAACTGTCAGGTAACTAATAATAAATTTCAATTGAATTCAATAACATGTGATTTCATTATCCTCTGTTGTGCTAGTTTACAATCATCTGAAAGCTGTTTATTCTATGCGTGTGCCTTACTATGGCACCTATATCATTTTCTCTGTCTGTATTGGTTGTCCAGATACTACTATCCTTTCTGACTTGTATTCCAGCCATGCACTGTGCCTAAATACAACCAAAATCTTTTAAAATTGCATGTGATCATGAGATTATGAATACTGTTGCCTTCACTATTTTTTTCTAGAGAGCAACAAGTCAGTAATACTATAAAAAGTTACTATATATGCAATTTACCACTTTCTTAGCTTTCTCCATATATACCTATGAATGTGTAGAGCTATAGTTAGATAAAGAATGCTTAATTAGATGCTAATATATGCACTGCTCTGTTTCTGAGAAAGACATCTTTCCAGTGAGATTTGAAATCTGATTTCAGACTATTCAGATGCTTGGTGGGCCAAGCATGCATACATCAATTTTTAAAATATCATCAAACTAGGTAAAGAGTAAATTTCACTAACTTACTTGTCAGTATATCCAGTCCCAACAACAGCCAACTTAAGATTAGTCTTCTTTGATGCTTTCTGTGTGGGTGCTAAAGGTGCTGATGTAGGTTGAGAAATAGCAGATTCAGGGCTTGTGTGGCTACTTTCAGAAGCTGCAGATACATCAGTGGAAGTGGCTGTGTTGGTGGAGGTGCTTATAGCAGCGGCTGTATTAGTGGCAGATGTATTGGTAGTGGTGGCACTGCATGCATTGGCAGTGCTCACTGTATTGGCATGGACAGCTGTATTGACAGGAATGGAGGTGTTGGTTACCACAGTTGTGTTGAGGGCTGCAGCAGTAGGTGTGACTGTGACAGAGGCGGTTGTGATGATAGCAAATGTGGATAGTCCTAGATAAATAATAAATAAAATTAGTAAGAATTTTTATAAAAATATAACTAACCTGGAAGTTGAAGAGATGAAACTGAATTAGTACTTTTATCAGCATTGGAGTGGCTTTGAGCAACTATTGAGATGAAATCTGATGATGCCACGATAGTATAAAGCTGGGGGTTGGCAGAGGCATATAAGTCTTCATTGTCACTATGTACAGGATTGAGCCAATACTGTCAGCAATGATGGAGACTGTGACTTATAGTGGATCGATGATAGTAAATGCTGATGTAGGCAGAGATAAACCCTGCTTGCAAGATTAGAGTAGAAATTAAAAAATGAGAAAAATTGTATTGCTGCTGCTAGTTGATTCTCAATATCTTAATTATTTGGCAATAATGTTGTATGATTGGAAGATTCTTCATCTGTATGAGAGCAGTTGTCTTCCATCTTTAAAAGTCTAGCATCATCAAGGATTGGGTGCTTGTGCTTTATCTTCTTATATGGTGGTTTTGATATCGATCAAAGATGGTTTTGAGCTCATGATGCATAGGCTTTGCTTGTTCAATGCTGGAGTTTCCAATTATTATTACAAAGCTGAAAAAAACTAAACTCAGATTTATTGAACATCTCTGCAACATAATAGGAATGGATATCATTTCCAGCTTTGTCCCAACTATCTGATGCTACTCCTTGATTTTTGAGTGCAAACTAAATTCAGCAAGCCTTTTGCTCTACTTTTGCAAGAACATTATGGGAAATAGGGTCTCTAGAGGCATCTGCAAGGTAGCAATTGCTGTCTTCATTGTCAAGTTCATTGCCATGAGACTTTGGTCATTGTCCTCATTTTTTTAGGTATGTTGCTAAACCATTGGTTTTACTAAGAAGACCTTTGCAATCTTTTTCAAAGTCAGATGCTCTCTAAAACTTGACATTGGGATATGATGCCTTAAATAATGACAGAGGTAGTGTTCAAGCAGTGAAAAATGGAGTTGTATGATTTTCTTGTTGATTTGAAATTGAGGCTTGGTTCATCAGAAGTACTTTGAGAATTTCTCTGAAACAATATGTCAATAAACTCAATGTATAAAGTAGAAACTCACTGAATTGATTCATATCAGGATTTCTACATAACAGTTTCCATTTGCAAATTATGAATTTTTGTCTTGAGTTCTATATTTTCCTGCTTAAGAAGTAAGAGCTAAAAGTCCTAGTAGAGGAGATTCAGTATCAACATGAAATATGAGACTGTTTGAGTTTTTACCAGTGCTGAAGAATTTGCATCTTGGATCTCTTTTGATGAAATTGCAGTATTGTAAGAATAAAAAAATTCTGAAGAATGAAAAGAAGTAATTGAAGATAGAAACAATGATGCAGAATCTGGTTGAGAAGAAATATTGAACAAAGGAGACAGCAATTCAAATAACATTGCAAAGATGAATGCAGACAAACAATGAGTATGATAATAGGTCCAAAAGATGAAAATGAAAGAAAAATGCAGTGTTCAAGTTGAAGAGAGCATATAAAGAATGATTGTTGCAAAAGAATGTAGGACACAAGGAGAGGTCACACTTTGTAACTTTGATAGCTGTAAGGATAGTGACACATTGATCTTGGATATATAAAACACCTTTATACATAACATATCTTCTGCCTTAAAGAAATCATTCTCTGCAGCATCTCTGGCTATCATATCATCTGCACCTCATCATGTTTTGCTCAAAAGTGGCAACCACACATATAAGAAATTAAATAAAAAATATAATCACTTACGGTGCATATTTCATCAGTATACTGCTTATAACCAGATACTAAAAGATATCATATATTTTATCAGAAAGAAATAAATAGATGCCAAGAATGTGATAAGTGTTGGTTGGGACTCTTGCTTTACTGAATCACCAATACTTGGTATCCGTCATGTCAAATCAGCTGGTCAAGTGCTTGTATACCATGTTAATCCTCCTCTGATAGTTTACTTAGTCTCACATATTTTGCTTACTTAATATTACACTTTCTAGCCTCTTCAAGACTCTGCAGAACTAAATTCAGACAATATAAATGAAACAATACTTGTAGACAAGAAGTAGAAGATTGTCATATCTCTATAGAATCAAATTATATTGTTATTTGCATTGTTCATTGTACATTGACATTGTTTAGCTGAAAATCTTCTTCATTATCATTTTCTTCTTTTATTTATCCCTGTAGTGATGCCACCTTCAAAAAAGGAGCCTTTATTAAAAAGTATTGATTTTTAAGACACAAAATTTCTCCTGTAGCTATAGCTTGATAATCTGAACACATGGACACTACAGACTGAATATATTTAGTGTCAATGACTTTAAGTCTTGCATCACTTTGATGCTTGCAAATATAGACTATTTCATAAGATTTTTGATAGAGTTCTTTGTTAATTGATAAAAATATTGATATTAGTACAAGTGAATGAAAAACATTATTAAACTGAATTTGAAAAAAGTATTGAATATCAGCAAGAAGAGTCTGATGTTCATCCAGCTTAATCTAGAAGTGAATAAATCAGTCAAAAGAAATTGATATTATTAATTTCAAACACATGCCTTGATACAAGAAGTCTTCCAAAGAGGCTTTGTTGCCTGCTCCTCATACCAAGTTGATCGAGCTATTTGTACATTAAGAAGCTGAAGTCGAGCTCATTGCATAACAGCACATGGCCAAGCATCTTGATTTGGCCATTTGCAAGCTGCCCAATAACTCATGATAGCAGTAGCTTCAGCTTCAGAGACAGGCTTTGCAGTATCCTCGCAAGCACGTAATAAAATATAATTATTACCCAAATCTTTAGCACCTTAAGGGATTAAAGACTCAGATAATTTTAAGTCAGGGAGCAGTGCCATAATGCAATTAACCTGTAATCTTAAAATTCCATGTTGTGCAATATTTACATATAGATCATGATCTTGGCAAATTTCTTCACCTAAATTTCCAATCGCTGTCTCCATAGCCCATTGAGCATAGCAGGCTGGTAGTCCAACTCAGATAGTCTTAGCAAGTAGATGAATAGAAAGATGAATGCTTCGGCAAATAAAATAAATATGATCTTCATGGCATTGGTAATAAATTTCTTCCAATTTTTTCTCAAATTGAGAAAGAAGACAAATTAATTTTTTGAGATCATCAGCTAATATACTCCACTGCTAAAGGAGCCGAATTGCAAACACCAGTTCACAAAAATTGAGCCAGTACACTTCGGGCAGGATGTGTTGAAGTAGAGCTGGGCCAAATCTATATAAATAGATCTGATATTCCCAAGCCTTGTATCCTGTATTTCCTTTGGTTGCAGGGTTGCGAGGTGCATCTCCAAATGATGATGGAATATATATGGTCAAGAGTTCAATAGTCTGACTATGAGCTTCCCAGATTTTTCCTTCAAATACCTTCCAATCCCAAGACTCTTTCTTGTCAGGTGAATATACCTTCATATTTCTATGCCAGAGGCTAAGAAAAAGATCAGAATTATTCAGACTTATAAGATGCATGATATCAAATGGGAACATTTTTGGCACTCCAAAGGTCTGTGACAGGCCAGAAAGAAGTGTTTGTTTAGTGAGTCCAATCTCAAGTCAATTTTTTTCATATTGGTTGGGATTTGCAAATAAAAGAAAAAGGGCAAGGTTGGTATCATAATAAACAGTGATGTTTTGATACATTTCTTTGAGCTGCGCAAGTGTAACATCATCATGTGTGCATCTATGGACACTGTAGTTGACAGGTTTCAATAGAGCAGATAATAGTGGCCATCACCAGTATGACAGCATCCAGGAACTCCACAATATACATGACAGCTATATTTTCTACTATGACCAACTATTTCTGATGTATCTGCCATTGCTGGGCCATCTGCAATAAGAAAGACAAAGAAAGGATATGATTTCATGATATAACTTTGAGTTGATGCATTCCATATATGAAGTCTTTTTTTTTGAAGTGCAGCAATGTGATAAAATGCAGAATAAGTAAATGAATATTGAATGACTAGCTTCTTTGGTCCACCAACAAACCCTCCAGGAAACACAAAAAACTTTGTATAGTGCAACTCAGGTGGGAGGTTGTGAAAGATATTGATCCACATCTAACAGTGAGAGGGTTTATCACGGTATAGCTGGGCATTATCAAGAGATATCTGTATCATAACATCATCTGGTGAGATCTGACCAGATTCTACACATCGAAGATAGTCTAGGCCTAACATGGTATCATTGTACTCAGGAATGATACTACTATTTGCACATGCAAGGTCAAGAATCTTGCATGTCATTTGTTCTCAATAATGCATAAGGTCAGCTGTATAAGCATGACTATAAAGAGCCTGGATTATTAGACCAATTAGAATAGTAGGAAACTGTTGGACTGGTTTCTTGGTTCCAGGATAGTATCTAGGCTTTCCACAGACAGGACAACTGATATGGTGTGAAAAATGTCCTGTAAATCCAACACAGGAATCAAGACACATATCTTCCCAAATTGGGGATATGCCACTAAGTACTTCAGCACAGCTCTTGATTTGTTCATACAAAAGATAAGGGTCATCTGGATAACACTGCATCATTGCACATTGATGTGATGAATAAGTAGCCTCAGAAGCATTTGTTGTAGCAAGAAAAGATTCCAGTGCCTTGCAAAAATGTCTGTCATTAGTATCAAAATGATACTCAGGTTTAGGATTATGCAAACGCTCTATTGCCTGCTCTGACATGTTGTTATTCTCAAGAGTTGCATCATGTAAGAGCTGAATGAAATGAGCTGTTTGATTGAGCAGAGAAATTTGTGAGTCAAGACTGAGTTGAGGAGCTGACTGAGATTGTGGTTGTTGTAAATTTTGTTCCTTGTGTGCATGTCGTGTAGTAGACTGGTTATAAGAGTGCTTATGCTCATGTATAGGAAGCTCATGTGTAGGAGAGTGCTCGTGTTGTTGGAGTGACAATGACATGTGTAGTTGATTATCAATCAGTCCTATTTCATTGCTAGATGTGGGCATTGACAAAGCTACCTGTCTTCCTGTGATTAGAGTAGAGTATAAGATGTATCTGAACATACCTGTGTATCTGATATATCTAACATACCTGTGTATCTGATATATCTGAACATATCTGTGTATCTACTGTGTCCATCTGCCTCCTCTGTCTTGGGTGATCCTCTTCATCTCCTAACAATCGTACTTGTTTATTTGTCCTTAATTCCGTGATGCAATGCTGAGATAGATGTAACTCTAACGCTCAATTGATTTGATTCTGAGAGTATGGATTGCGAGTGGCACGCTTGGGATGAGGGACATCCGAGGATTCAGAGGATGGAGGCATGGCAATGGCAAAAGCAAGTCTTGAGTTGGTGATGTTGAAACTCTGATCACGTGGATACGAGCTGACAATGACTTCTATGAAAAGTAACTCAATTCTGATTGCAAGAATCAGTGCTGCATTGAGTGACCCAAACAGAGTTTTGTTTTGAAATTTTTAGATTGTTATCTTGGCATTTTGAGATGAATAACAGAAAGCAAATGATATAGACAATGGTAAAGACTAATAATGGAAAACAAACATCAGACTTCTCACTGGGACTGATTGCCCACCAGAGTGAAACAGATAAGATAAGACAACCTGAGTCCCACATGTCGTGCGTAATAGCATTTTCTTTAGATGGGCCAATACATAGTTGATAAAAAAACATACAAAACCAAACACTTCTTTTCTGGTACTTAGAAGCTAACACATGTAGACACATTGGGTGAATGGACTGCACATGGAACAATGGTAAAAGGTGACTTATGCAAGGAAGTTGAGATTGGGAGAGATGACGGGAAATATGCAGAGGATTGACAAAACAAAGGAAGGGAAGGTCGAGATAACAAAAGACAGAGTAAAGCGAGTTTGACGTGGAATCATGGAAAAGGGAGGTTGGGATTTGGGGATTGATCAAAGGGTCTGGAGACAATTGATGATCAAAAACCTTATTCTAAGATGACCGTTAGTCAGGAAGCTTATGTGAGGAGATTGAGAAGAAAGTAACGAATTAGAATTTAGATTGTGAGACCGACCAGTGGTCAAAACTTGAATTAGATAGTCAAAAAAAGATATAAAAGGAATGTAGATAGAGAGAGAATACAGGTTTTCATACCCCACAATCTCTGGTTTGGACTAAGCTTGTTTCACACATCTCGTTAGTCTTGTCTCGTCGACGTCTGATTTGGTCTTGGTAATTTGTCTTGTCTGGCATACTTCTGGCTTGTCAATATTTGATTCGGTGTCAAACACCGCGTGCTCACCATCTTCGGCAGTGAGCACGAATCTTCTTGGCTTCTCAGTGCTCTGTACTTCTCTGTCTCAGCTCTGTCTCATCGGTCTTGGCTCTGCTTTTGTTTGCCCCAGCTCAGTACTCGGATTGATTGTTTGGTTTGGCTTCTCTACTTTAGTCTTGGCTCTGTTCTCGGCTTGTCGGCTTATTGGTTCCTTGGCGTCTCGACTACCTTTAGCTAATCGACATCTCTGATTGTTTTGACTCAACATTTTTGCTTCCATTTTGGCATACTGACGTCTTGACTTCTTTGGTTTCTACCTGCTGCTCAGCTTCACTGTCTGCGCTGCCTTTTGCTCACTAGCACTTCTCTCGCCTCTATTCGAGACGATTCTCTTTCTCACTAGGGTCTGTCTTCTTGCGAATTTCATCTTATTTTGTCTAGTACTTGTCTACCTCTTGCCTACAAATTTTTGTCACATCACAACAAATGTCATAATACAACACTAATATGTACTTACCTCTACATTACCATCATATCACGTGACACCACACTTATCGTTGTCGAGACCCTAATCAGTTTTTCTTAACTCTATTCACTTCGTTACTAGGTATGTAACAGCACACTAGGTTCCATAACTAATAATACAACTTCGTTACTAGTCCATTTGTTGTGCTGTGTTGCAGATCACTGTTGAGGCCTTACACTTGAATAGAGTTTCAAAAGAAAATTTTGCCCGAGCATAACGACGCCGGTTCCATCAGAAATGACCCAAGCAGCCCAGGCTCCATTGTCGCCAGAAGAGGCAATCACAAATATGGTCTTCACCACGCTGCAGAAGGACCTCACGGCACAGTTGCAGGCTGGTCTGGGTGAGCTGTAGGTTGGTTTGGGTGAAATCCAGGTCAGACTGGATGCACTCATGGCCCGTGTTGCGGTCGTCAAGCAGACAGGCCATGGGCCAGGGCCCAGGCCTATCATCAGCCCCTTGGAGAAGTACGATGGGGTCTCCAAACAGCTTGCGGATCAGTTCGTGTGACAGGTCAAGGCAGCGGCAGAATTCGAGCTCTTCTGTGATGACCACCAGAAGATCTTGTAGGCACAGTTGTATCTGACGGGCTCAGCCCAGGCCTGGTCATGCGTCATCATGACTGGTCCGGAGGATGCGGGTCTTAACTCTCGACGCTTCAAGTAGGCCATGTGGTTGGCAGATTTCAAGGCTGTCTTTGGAATGCGAGACTCAGCGCAGGACACGCTGAACCGTCTTGCTGTCCTCCATTAGGGCTTGAAGTTGATAATGGAGTACTCCACCACCTTTTTTGAGCTGAAGACCAGGCTTAGCCCCATGGATGCAGCCAGCAATTATATAAGGGAACGTTTTTGGAAGGGGTTGAGCATGGCGGCGATGGAAGCTCTGGTTAACATGGACTTCGAGACGGCTGAGGAGGCGCGTGACATTCTGCTGTGCAGGGAGAGCCAACTCATGGACATGGTTGCAGCACAATGTAAGGGGGCTTGGCAGCCTGGCTTGACTGCCTCTTGTGCACCGGCACCTGCAGCGAATGTGCCAGCTGCGACAACATCGGCGCTGATAGGCTTCTACTCGGACTGAGCGCATCAAGGGACATTATAGGCCGACCAACACTTGACACACTAGAGACTCTAGCGACCAGCCTTGGGTACAGTGCAGCCCTAGCGCAGGCGCTCTATGGCAAGACTTATTCATTCATCTTAATCACCAGTATCAGCCCCTCAGTGCACTCCACTCAGTTACTTTGAAGACCAAGAAGGCTCAGAACTCATAGCGCTAGCACAACAGCGGGAGGTGACTCTGACCAAACCCCAATCAGTACTGAAAGGAGTTAGCAATTGGCACTGTCAATCACCGAGGCACCTCAATCAGAAGTCTAAAGGAATCAATGACGACGAGACAGGATACACGCAGACCCAACATTTAAATCTATCAAAAGCTATCAAAAGATGGTACAATGTTTAGCGCAGGCGCTCTATGGCAAGACTTATTCATTCATCTTAATCACCAGTATCAGCCCCTCAGTGCACTCCACTCAGTTACTTTGAAGACCAAGAAGGCTCAGAACTCATAGCGCTAGCACAACAGCGGGAGGTGACTCTGACCAAACCCCAATCAGTACTGAAAGGAGTTAGCAATTGGCACTGTCAATCACCGAGGCACCTCAATCAGAAGTCTAAAGGAATCAATGACGACGAG
>QFEW01003644.1:0-33097 GCA_003316525.1 Termitomyces eurrhizus | reverse complement strand
CTCGCTCAGTAAAAGTCTCAATATCCACGTTGGAACGCTCCTCGTCACCAGGCTCATCCCCCTTCTTTCGTTCTTGCGCCGGTCTCCGGGGCCGATCGCGGTCTGTTTCTACATCCACGTCCGAGACAACTTGTATGTCTGAGCGCAACACGCGTGCGCGGCGCAAACGAGTGATCATAGGCATGTTTAAGGCCACGGAGAAATATAACAGAAAGTTTTCCCAAATCAGTCACCCTTCGACATCATTTCCCAGGCGAGACAATAGCTTACCATCGTTAGACCGCCGGTCATTATTGGTTCGACAGCTCGAGGTAAACGTTGTTCCGCGAAAAGCCATTTGAGTGAGGAAGAAAAAGACGTGTCGCGGTCGGATGCTAAGCAAGTGTGTGGTCAGGCGTCTACATAACATTGTTAACGGAAATATAATGATACACGAATAAAATCACTTCACCAACTCTAATTAGTGGGAAGAAACGAGAATAGGCAGAATTCTTTTTTTTGGTGGTTTTGTCAATTACTAGGCGTATCTGCAGTATGCTAGCTCCTAATGATTATAGAAAATTTGCATATACTGCCAACACGTTATCATATGTATCTACCGAATGCTAAAACAAACCATGTGATCAACATATAGTCGCGTTCTCTGTTATCTACGCTCAGAACAAGGCCTCAGACATGCCCTCGTGCATAATGAAGACCTGACCATTTGATGAGCAGCCATGTCCCCATTAGTTATCTCCAGTTACGAGATAGAGCTGAGACTCCACGTGCATTCTTCCTCACCGAACGGAAGACAAATCACAAAGTAGAGCTTTTTTGTATCTGATTTCTATGATATTTCATATAGTCTCAGTTACAGGTGTTCCTTCTCGCATAATCCCTCCTGTGCTCCTTACGTTCCGATATCAATATTTCCTTGGAGTATTTAGTGACGGAGGAAAATTCTCGGAGCCACGTGTCTCCGGCTGTGAACGACAATCAGAGCTCCCAATGTCACCTATCGATGCATTAGCCCATACTCTGCTTGTCATTTCAAACATCACGGTCTCTAAGTGCCCGCAGACATCCCAGGCTGTGGTTCTCTGGCATGCAGCTTTTGAAAGCCGCCGGAGTGAGCGAGGACGACAATTGAAAAGGCATAAATTCATAAAGGAGAAGATCAAGGGGCATGAGGAAATTGATGCGCCTTTGTCGAGACCGCCTTGGCTTGTTCTTCACGTTCTATGGGTGAAGATTCACTCCGCAAGGGTAAATTTGGTGAGATCCTTGGACTTCCGTGATTGAGTTTCAAGGAACGAGGAAAGAATAAGCAGTCGTTTCTAGAGCTTATCAAGGCGGATATTCTCGCTGCAAATGACATATATCGCGTGAGAAACTCTCAATATCTTGAGAAATCTTTAGAACTCAATATTAGGCGACGACAGGTGTACTCATGGCAACCCTTTCTCTATCATAATCCTCCATCTTGCTTGCAGTTTATCGCTCTATCGCCCATTGAATATGTCTACTTCCCAGAAAGACAAGCCTTTGAAGACGCAACAGGTCAATCCAAGGTTGCGCTCAGTGTTTGCTAAAGGTATATCTTATTACGTCGGGTCGGTGCGTTCAGGGTATCTCACCCCGTTTCTCTCCCAGAAGATTCTGACTCTTCTCGTGTGAACGCTTTGGAAGATGTCTCTTCAAACCAGGCTTCAACTATCTCGGACTCTACAGGTGCTGGTAAGTACATCCGTCATCGTAGCCACTCAGGCATCTAAATCTACAATTCAGCTCCCACGCAGATACCCCCGTCGGCTTCTCTGCTAGATGCGGGAGAAAGTCCTGTCTCTGGTGAGTGATCGTGCATTCTTAACATTACTGTTGAAGATCACACACTCTAGGATCCACTGCCGAAGATACTTCGCAACTCACCGCCTCTTTTACTCCTAACAACAATAACTGTGAGTAATCAAACCAATGACTGAAGAGACTGCAATAAGCATATCAATTCTGTCACAGCCCAAATCACTACTGCAATGTGTGCAGCAACTGCTTCGTCAAACATGGGAGATGGGCTTGGTGAGAATTGTTCCTTCATTGATTGTGTCTGGGCTGAACACTTGAAAGGTACTGGTATGTAATTGAGATACTAGGCAATCGTTTTCATTGCTTCACAAACCAAAGAACCCACCTCCATGTACCTGCCATTTTCATTAACTATGAAAGACAATAATAGTTAGTATTAGTTTCCATCTTTTTCATCCACTGAAGCTTTAACGTACTTTAAAGGGACCATAGCTCATATGGTTCATTCTCAGCCTACTGTGTCCTTGTCTTCTGCCGATGCAGAAGGAATTCATCCCAGTAAGTTATCATTACCTGTCTAATAGGTATTTATTAGCTTTCTTCCAAACATCCCAGACAGGTCGAGGGACAGGCTTAAGACAATTTTACATGGCATCGAGCCTTTTTCTAATGAAACTGATAATGTAGCGGCTGAAACTCCTCTCCAAATTCCTGTTGTTTTATTCAATTCTCTTATTGATCTAAAAAATGTAGGTTTTTCCTCCTTTTATTGTGGAACGCTAGCTGCAAAAACCAATATAGGCTGTTAGTGAGAATAAAAATGATATGGATATTCTGATGACTAAAATCAATAATTCTTTGAATGTCATTTGTGAGACCCTGATTGCTAGTGATGATGCAGATCTGGTTTATCTAACTAAAGACTTTGTTGGGTATGAGCAGCACAATCTTGAATATTTTAAGGCTGATATTTTACAGAAAACTTCTAAAGAACTTAAAGGAAGTTGATATTATGCCTAAAAAAGCAACATGGAAAAAACTTTTGAAAAACAAAAGGGAAAAGTCAAATATTTATATTTTCAAGAATATTGATGAAGAACTAGATAATTTTCAGGTATGATTAATTGGATATAGTATCAAAAGTTATTAATTAGTCTTTAAGATGTATCTAAACTTGAAAATTGATCAGAATACATATGAATTGCAACCATCACTTGATGTAAGTTATATGTAAAAGTTCATGCTCTAAATTGACATGAGTTCTAGCAACTGCAACTTGATAGCTGGCCTTATGCTGATAAAGCTATATATGCTTTTCATCATGACAATATTCTATCATTATCTTATCAGTCTTGCACTGAAGATAAATATGTTGCAGTCTTTAAAAAAATTTGCACTTGGGCTCAAAACATTTCAGCCAATAGTTCACAGGTTTTTTGGCTCATTGGTCATGCAGGATCAGGAAAGTCTACTATTGCTTATACAATAGCCCAAAAATTTGAAAAAGGCAATGGTGTATTACCTACTTTAAAAGCCAGTTTTTTCTGTTCTCAACAATTTGAAGAAACAAGACAACAAAAAAATATAATTCCTACTCTTGTTTATCAGCTTGCTCATTACTCTAAGCTGTTTGCTAAAGCTTTTGTGACTACAAGCAATGATTCACTCAATAAGCAATTGGATAAACAGATGCAAGAGCTCCTAGTAGAACCTTGGAAAAAAGCAAAATCAAGTTTCTCCTTGAATCTACCACCTTATCTTATTGTTATTGATGCTTTGGATAAAATTAATAATCAACATGGTCTAGAATTTCTTCAGGAATTGCTTTCAACTATTAAAAAGGGATGTTTGCCTGGTTTGAA
The DNA here is from genome assembly GCA_003316525.1 of Termitomyces eurrhizus. Lineage (NCBI taxonomy): Eukaryota > Fungi > Basidiomycota > Agaricomycetes > Agaricales > Lyophyllaceae > Termitomyces > Termitomyces eurrhizus. Next base: position 29,450 of record QFEW01003644.1, on the reverse strand, counting down.
GTTTCTTGTCACAAGTCAACCAGATCCTAAGCTTGAAGCATTATGCAAAGCTTTTTTACCCAACTCAGTCTGTCATTTTCATTATATGTCTTATAAGGATGTTGATAGCACATGCATTGGCTCTGGCCCAAGTGTTAAGTCTGCACAGCTGCAAAAGTTCAATGGCCACACTAATAGTGTCAGATCTGTTGCATTTTCACCTGATGGCAAGTCCATTGTCTCTGGCTCATATGACAAGTCTGTAAGGGTGTGGGATGTCTCTAGTGGTGCACAGCTGCAAGAGTTCAATAAACACACTAACTGGGTCTCATCTGTTGCATTTTCACTTGATGGCAAGTTCATTGTCTCTAGCTCAAGTGATAAGTCTGTGAGAGTGTGGGATGTTTTTAGTGGTGCACAGCTGCAAGAGTTCAATAAACACACTGACTGGGTCTTATGTGCTGTATTTTCACCTGATGGAAAGTCCATTGCTTCTGGCTCATATGATAACTCTGTAAGAGTGTGGGATGCTTTTAGTGGTGTACAGTTGCAGAAGTTAAATGGCCATACTAGCTCAGTCTCATCAGTTGCATTTTCACCTGATGGCAAGTCCATTGTCTCTGGCTCATATGACAAGTCTGTGAGAGTGTGGGATATCTCTAGTGGTGCACAGTTGCAAGAGTTCAATAAACACACTAAGTGGGTCTTATCTATTGCATTTTCATCTGATGGCAAGTTTATTGTCTCTGGCTCATGTGATAAGTCCATGAAAATATGGAATATCTCTAATGGTGTACAGCTGCAAGAGTTTAACAGCCACACTGATTATGTTACATCTGTTGCATTTTCACCTGATGGCAAGTCCATTGCTTCTGGCTCACATGATAAGTCTGTAAGAGTGTGGGATGTCTCTAGTGGTGCACAGCTGCAAGAATTCAATAAACATACTGATTGGGTATTATTTGTTGCATTTTCACCTGATGGCAGGTCTATTGTTTCTGGCTCATGTGATGAATCTGTGCGAGTGTGGGATGTCTTTAATAGTGCACAACTGCAAGAGTTTAATAGTCACACTGATTATGTTACATCTGTTGCATTTTCACCTGATGGCAAGTCTATTGTCTCTGGGTCAGGTGATTGGTCTATAAAAGTATGGGATGTTTGTAGTAGTACAGAGCTGCATGAACTCAATGGCCATTCTGATAATGTCACATCTGTTGCATTTTCACTTGATGGCAAGAGCATTGTCTCTGGCTCAGGTGATAAGTCTGTCAAAGTGTGGGATGTCTCTAGTGGTGTACAGTTGCAAGAGCTAAATGGTCACACAAACTGGGTTTCATCAGTTGCATTTTCACCTAATGGCAAGTGCATTGTCTCTGGTTCAGGTGACAAGTCTGTGAAAATGTGGAATGTCTCTAGTGGTGCACAGTTGCAGGAATTCAATGGCCATACTTCCTGGGTTTCATCAGTTGCATTTTCACCTGATGGCAAGTACATTGTCTCTGGCTCAGGTGATAAGTCTTTAAGAGTGTGGGATGCTTTGAATGGTACACAGCTGCAGGAATTAAATGGGCACATTAACTGGATTTCATCTGTTGAATTTTCACCTAATAGCAAATGCATTGCTTCTGGCTCAGGTGATTGGTCTGTAAGAGTATGGGATGCATATCATGGTGTACAGCTGCAGCAGTTCAATGGCCACACTTCCTGGGTCTCATCTGTTGCATTTTCACCTGATGGCAAGTCTATTGTCTCTGGCTCAAGTGATAAGTCTGTGAGAGTGTGGAATATCTCTAGTGGAGCACTGCTGCAAACATTCAATGGCCATATTGGCAATGTCACATCTGTTGCATTTTCCCCTGATGGCAAATGCATTGTTTCTGGTTCAGGTGATAAGTCTGTCAGACTGTGGGATGCTTCTAGTAATGTACAGCTACAAGAGTTCAATAGCTATACTGGTAGTTTCACATCTGTTGCATTTTCACCTAATGGAAAATGTATTGTCTCTGGCTCAAATGATAGGTCTGTGAATGTATGGGATGTTTGTAGTGGTGCAAAGCTGCAGAAGTTAATTGGTCACACTTCCTGGGTCTCATCTGTTGCATTTTCACCTGATGGCAAGTGCATTGTCTCTGGATCAGGTGATCAGTCTGTAAAAATGTGGGATGGTTTTAGTGGTACACAGCTGCAAGAGTTCAATGGTCATACTGGCAATGTCACATCTGTTGCATTTTCACCTGATGGAAAATATATTGTATCTGGCTCAGGTGATAAATCTGTGAGAATATGGAATGCAAGTAGTGGTGCACAAGTGCAAATATTAAATGGCCACATTTGCTCAGTATCATCTGTTGCATTCTCACCTGATAACAAGTGCATTGTTTCTGGCTCTGATGACTGGTCTGTGAGAGTTTGGGATGTTTTTCATGGTGCACAGCTGCAAAAGTTAAATGGTCACATTTCTTCTGTCTTATCAGTTGCATTTTCACCTAATGGCAAGTCCATTGTCTCCAGCTCAAGTGATAAGTCTATAAGAGTATGGAATGCCTTTAATGGTGCAGAAATGCAGAAGTTATTTGGCCACACTTCTTGGGTTTCTTCTGTTGCATTTTCATGTAATAGCAAGTTCATTGTCTCTGGCTCTGGTGATAAGTCTGTAAGAGTATGGCATGCATTTAGTGGTGCACAGCTACAGAAGTTCAATGGACATAGTAACTGGGTCTCATCTGTTGCATTTTCACCTGATGGTGAATATATTGTCTCTGCCTCAGATGATTGGTCTATAAGAATGTGGAATACTTTTAGTAGTCATTAATTTGAGAGCAGTATTTTTGTATATATGCATTCATTATCTTTTCTAGTCTTGAAATTATCAATGCTTTTGATGGAATATTTTACTATCTATAAACAGAAGTTTGCTTTTACTTTAAATATCAGATCTGCTTTCATTCTTTTTTTTTTATCATTTATTTCTTCTGACTTGTGCATATATGCAGTACACTTGTTTTAAAACATATATACAGTTTTTCTTATATAATTAGTGAAGAACAACTATCTACAGCTTGCTATTTTTTAAAACATTACTATAGCTATATTTAAGACATCATAATTCTTGTATTTTGCTTTTTTCCAAAATTAACATTAGATTGGCCTGACAATCTTGAGGATCAAGAGAAGAGCAGAGTGTGATCTTTAAGTAAGGCAGTAGTGCAGTCATGAGAAATCTCACTCTCTCTGCAACTGCCAATCATTGTAGTCTTTATGTAAGCATGAAGCTTACGACATGTGAATAGGGGCCCCATCAGATGGGGAAGGGATGGGATTGGAAGTCAAGTCTAAACTTTATTCTGAAACATTGGTTACATTTCGGTATATAGGGGAAGGAGGGTAGTGGATCGGGGACTTTTTTCTGTCTTTTCATACTGAATCCTAGTATTGTGCCATTCTGTTTTGGTTCGCTAAGTGAAGCTGGACATGCGCAGTCCACTTACACTTTTTTTTTGAATCGCACAATACGCGTCGACCGTGAAGACTACCCTCTGCTCGACGATTTAAAGGGTCCAGGTCAGTTGAGTACGCCATGTAGGAAGTAGGGAATTGGCAGAAGTAACGCTAGAAAAGATCATAGGAGGAAAAGAGGGAAGGGTCCCAAATTCTGGTTGACAGGGAAGCACTTTTTTGGAGTCAAGAGAGAAGGACCCATCATCATTGTCGGATAGTTGGGGGAAGGGAGGAATATAAAAAGGGTTTTGGTCCACCTTTTCAAACTAGAGAAGGGAGGGCGTACTTCACACATAGACACCCTGGCACGCACTCGTTCACAGACCCAGCGTCTACATTCTCGTTCTTGCTCTCACTCTCGTTCCTGTTCTCATTCTCGTTCCTCCTCTGTGCAATCATCTCGTTCTGTTTCCGGAACATTACCCCCTCAGCAGGATCAATTTTTGAGCCTGTCAGATCCTTCTTTTCTGTCCGACCTTTCTCGCACGAGCTCTCCGACGTCTTCATCCGCGTCTTCGACATCAGACAAGTCTGAATTACAGTTTTCAGAAATGGGGGTGATGATGTCCACAAACTTTGGTACTACATATACGGCGCAGGTCTTGCAAATCTCTGCCAGTCACACCCCGCTTATCTCCTGGGGAACTATTGGCCCTTGCCAGCTCAATGCGTTTGAACACTATGCAAAGAGGTATTTCAGTCATAAGGGGATTGGAGCAGAGAGGCAGGTGAAAAAGGTTTTATATAACATTGACTCGAGTGATGTTCAAGCATGGGTTAGGGAGAACAAAGATGAACTCAAGGCCCTTACATTTTCCGTTTTTATGGCACAACTTAGGGGAGAGGTTCTGGCAACGGACTGGATGTGGGAGACGGCGCAGTTGTTGACGAAGAAACAGGGGGAGGAGGAGAGGTTTGCGGAGTGGGCAAGCAACCTGAGGGAGGCAAATGACACATTGAGTTCTGATACCCGTTTTCACATCGGTCCCGATAAGATGCGTAACTATCTTCTGCTTCACTGCCATGAGGACTTGCATTGTGAATACCATATCGGAAACAAGGATGGCTGCTATGATGGGATTAAGGAGTTCTCAAAGTGGTTCCACACAGTTTCAGATTTTGATGTCGCCCTGGCAGCAAGAAAGGCTCAGATAAGTAAACATCTTGCTGCCGCCATTGCCGCCTCGTCAAAATCTCACCTTAAGAATGTTATGAATGTGACGAACTCTAATCAGACTTCTAAGGCAAACGGGCCAACCACAGACACTACTCCAAACTCATCAGGATGCACGTATGTGTATCCACTCACTACAGAGGAGAGAGGGTTGTTAGATGAGCACCAGGGGTGTTATCAGTGCCGCTGCCTTTACGTCGATCATCGTGCAAGGGACTGTCCTGACAAGGGGAAGGCATTGACCTTGGTAGAGTATGGTACACAGAAATTAACGACGGCGTTTGCTGAAGCGGCGAAAAAGGAGTTCCAGCGTAAGGAGGAGGCAGGGAAAGGAAAGAGAGCGGGTTCATCCATCACTGTTGCGGCTGTGTTTGAGGGGTCAGATTCGGATGAAGACAGTAGTGATGCAGGTTCCGAGTATGTCATTCCTCGGCACATCACCTACCCTTGCCTTGTCTCGGGTCCCTCTATCGCTTCCGTTTCTGTTCCAATTGCACTTATTGACATGGGATCCCCACCAGCATTGATTTCTTCGACGTTGGTGAAGAAATTGGGGCTGCCAACACGTAAATTGAACAGGCCTTTGTCAGTATCAGGGGTTTTTGCTTCTCAAGGTTCTGGGTCAGAAAGAATGCTATTGCAATATGTCAAACTTGTAATTATATCACCTTGTTCGCAATGGAGATCACGCTCCCAAGTGTTTATTGTATGCCCGAATCTACACACGGAGATGATTCTGGGACTTGATTTTTTGGAACGCAATAAATTAGTTATCGACCTTGAAGCCGGTACAATTATGGATAAATCTTCGGGATTTGACCTCTTACATCCCTCTTGCCCTGCTCGGTGTGAGAAAGTTATTGTTGAGCCACACATTTGGAGAAAAGAGGTGAAGAAGAGGGAACGGATTGAGAATGAGTGGATTTGTCAGGGAAGGAAGGACATGGAGACTTCGTGAAAACTTGTCCATTGCGAGTTAAGTGCATTGTTCGCGCAACAATTGGAGAAGTTTGCGGATGCAGATAAGTCCACAAGTACTGGTGAACCACATTTGTTAGGGCTGGTTAGAAAGAGGATTGAGGAACTTGCCTTGAAGGACAGATTGAAGGGGATGGACATGAAGATGAAACAACGTTTCAAGAATCTTTTCCCTGATGGTATCCCTCATGCCGACGAGTTACCAGATAGCGTGTATCACAGGATTCAGGTGAAGCCACTTGCTAAGATCACGGTTGCGAGATCCTACTCATGCCCACGTAAATTTCACGACAGCTGGAAAACCTTGATTGACAAGCACTTCGCTGCCGGTCGAATCCGACCATCCTCATCACAGTTTGCAAGTCCTTCATTTGTGATTCTGAAGGCAGATCCCACGGCTCCCCCTCGCTGGGTCAATGATTATCGTAGACTGAATGCGAGTATGATTCTGGACAATTTTCCCCTGCCAAGGATTGATGACATTCTGGCGGACTGCACAAAGCCAGGCACACGTGTGTGGGGTAAAATTGATTTGACAGATGCATTTTTCCAGACCTTAATGCATCCAGATGATATAAAGTACACTGCAACCCTGACTCTCTTTGGCTTGTGGGAATGGGTTGTTATGCCCATGGGCCTCCGCAATGCGCTGGCAACTCAGCAACGTCGTGTCACGCTCGTCCTGCGTAAATACATAGGAAAAATTTGCCATGTTTATCTTGACGATATTATTATTTGGTCCTCATCGATAGAGGAACATGAGAGGAATGTTATTATGATCTTAGAGGCTCTGAGGGAGGCTAGGCTATTTTGCTCTATGAAGAAGAGTGACTTGTTCTGTACGGAAATCGATTTCCTCAGGCATCACATATCGGAGAGAGGGATCAAGGCAGACTGTTCAAAAGTTGAGAAGATATTGCAGTGGCCAGTTCCTCGTAAAGCGAAACACGTTCAGCAGTTCTTGGGCCTTGTTCGTTATGTTGCTGCTTTCCTCCCTGCGCTGGCTGAACATACATTGGTTTTGACGCCGTTAACCAGGAAAGAATTTAATGGGAATTTTCCGCCCTGGACCAGCTCTCATCAGGCAGCGTTCGAGGGTATTAAGGCCCTCGTCATTAGTTGTGACTGTTTGACGACTATCGACCACAAAAACCCTGGTAATAACAAGATTTTTGTTACCTGTGATGCGAGCAAGAGGAGAACTGGGGCAGTTTTATCTTTTGGGGAGACGTGGGAGCGGGCATGCCCAGTGGCGTTCGATTCTCGTCAATTGATGCCCGCGGAGAAGAATTACCCAACTCATGAACATGAATTGTTGGCAATCGTACGAGCGCTACGTAAATGGCGTTCCGACTTACTAGGCTCCTCCTTTCAGGTCTATACTGATCATAAGACCTTGAAGAATTTTGAGACTCAAAAGGATCTATTTAAAAGGCAGGCTAGATGGATGGAATACCTTTCACAATACAATTACACGATCAACTACATTAGGGGTGAGGATAACTCGGTCGCTGATGCATTGTTGAGGATGCCAGAACATAGACCAGTCGTTGTTGGGGAGGTATTATTGGTGAAAGGTGACGAGACGACCTTGGATGATGTTAGGGAGGGTTATGCCATGGACCCATACATGAGGCGTTTGATCGAGGATGCTAAGGCTGGAATGTTGTCAAGTGGGGTTGAGTTTCAGGATGGATTACTATTTGTGGGGGAGAGACTCGTCATTCCGAAGTACAAAGGATTGAGAGAAAGCTTATTCAGAGTGGCTCACGACAAACTTGGTCATTTCAGAGCAGACAAGACGTATGCTTCACTACGCTACTCTTACTACTGGCCTAATATGCATTGCGATCTGATCAACAGTTACATCCCATCTTGTGTGGAATGCCAACGTAACAAAAACAAGATGACAAAGCCACCAGGACCCTTGCATCCGTTGCCTGTTCCAGAAAGTCGATTCGGGTCCATTACCTTGGATTTCGTCGGACTATTGCCTAAGGATGAGGGATTCGACCAGTTTTGTTCAATGACTTGTCGGGCAGGGGCTGATTTGCAGATCTCACCCACAAAAACAGATCAAACAGGGGAAGAGTTTGCACATATTTTTTTCCGCGATTGGTATTGCAAAAACGGCCTGCCTTACGAAATTATAACAGATAGGGACAGTCTTTTCACGTCGACCTTCTGGCGAGCCCTCATGAAATTATCGGGAGTTAAACATAAGTTGTTGACTGCTTTTTATCCTCAAACTGACGGAGCGTCCAAACGCTCTAACAAAACTATCATGCAATGTATACGCTATCATGTTGACCAATTGCAAATGGGCTGGGTAAAGGCACTACCAAGGATACGTTTTGGCATTATGAACACCGTGAATGCTTCAACGGGTTTTTTGCCTTTTCAACTCAAGTCTGGATTTTCCCCATGCATTTTGATGCCATTATTTCCACCCCCACCCACTGATACTCTGGCCAAAGACCTGGCACTTCGAGTGTTGCAAGAAATCGAGACGAATTATCTTGAGGCTATGGATAACATGATCGTGGCAAAGATTAATCAGGAACATCATGCGAATCTCCATCGTTCCCCTGAAGTCAAGTACAAGGTTGGGGATAGGGTCATGCTATCAACAATTAATTGTCATTGAGAATACGTGCAAAAATGGGATGGTCATGTAGCTAAATTCATGCCTCAACAGGATGGACCTTTTCTCATTACTGAAGCTTTCCCTGGCTCTTCTGAATACGCCCTCGACCTTCCATCTTCGATGAAGATTCATAATTGTTTCCACTCAAGCTTGCTTTCACCTCACTACACAAATGATGACGAATTGTTCCCCTCACGACAACTTGAAATGCCGGGGCCGATTCTGACAGATGAGGGCCAAGAGGAGCATTTTATCGACAAGATTATTGATGAGAGGAGATGAGGGCAGGGAGTTCAGTATCTGGTCCACTGGAGAGGATATGGTCTCGACCACGATGAGTGGAAAAGTGGGAGAGAAATGGACGACACTGTGGCCCTCGACAAGTGGGAAGCGTTGAAGGCGTCGATAGGGAGATAATGAATTTTTTGGAGGATGAGTGAGTGTAAGCATGAAGCTTACAACATGCGAATAGGGGCCCCATCGGATGGGGAAGGGATGGGATCAGAAGTCAAGTCTAAACTTTATTCTGAAACATTGGTTACATTTCGGTATATAGGGGAAGGAGGGTAGTGGATCGGGGACTTTTTTCTGTCTTTTCATACTGAATCCTAGTATTGTGCCATTCTGTTTTGGTTTGCTAAGTGAAGCTGGACGCGCGCAGTCCACTTACACTTTACCATATCTTAGCACAAATTCAGCTTGTGGTGAAAAAGTTTTTTAAATTAAAATTTAAATAGTTTAAGTTATCTACATTGCTTCCAAAATCATGATCACACTCTTGATTGACTATCAGAGAACCAGTTTCTGGACTGTGACCAATTCTATTCTGAGCTTAGTCTAATGACACACCCACTTTGAGCATATCCAAATGACTGCTCAGCCTAATCTATCCACTTCCATCTTCTAGTAGTCAGCCTAGATAAGTCATATGCATGGACCTTACTCAGCATTGATTATTGTTAGTCATACTCCATTATATACTGGGGCCTGATTAGTTAAAAAGTATTAGTAATAGCATAGCCACTAATGTAGTATATAAAGGCAGCCTGTGAATAGAATATTGCCAGACTGAACAATAGCAGTATTCTTCTGGCCTACACACTGAACCAACTGTAAGCTCTCTAGCAATATCCAACCACTCAGTTAGCCTTGCCAGTCTCTTGCCTGACTCCTGCTTTCTCAACTTCTGCTTGTCACTAGTGCTTGCTGGCTCTGTGAAAGGAGGCCTTTGGGCTCATTTCCAGGGCTGGAACAGGGAGGGGACTTGTTGGAGAGGCTGGTGGGAGCACACTGGAGGCAGAATGTCCCTGCTCCAGAGATGTGGTTTAAGCAAGTCCTAGATAAGAGCAAACTACTGCCATCCTGGGAGCAGATACTGGAGGAGGCAATGAGGGAGCACTTTTGGAGGGAGGTGGAGGAGGTGGGGCAGAAGGGGTGGCCAGCAGGTCTGAGAGAGAGATAAGAGGGTCCAGCAGCTCCTTAGTAAATAGTTTTCTTATGCATACTTATAGCTTTTTGCTCAATCCTGTAGATAGTGTAAAAATAGAAAATGTATATATCCATATTTTCAAAACTGGGTAAAATAAGTATGGGAATGGATGAGTAAGTGAGGGTAGTAAAAAGAAATTCAAGACAAAAATATATGTTGAAGTTAAATTCCTGATAGGCCCAGAGGCAGGAGTTATGCCCACTACTGCCTTTTGTGAGCTTTGTGCCTAGGAGGAGCATTTCCCAGATGCTGTTGTTCAAAGTCCTGGAGCTTGTTGGGAGCCTCTCTAAGGTTGCAGTGGGGTTTTAAGTGTTGTTCTCAGGTCTGTATCCTTTCTATTGTATAAAGAAGTGGGGCTGTCTGTGAACATTCTGGAAGTTGAGGATATCTTCAACTTTATAGTAATACATGTTGTCAACATTGACTGGGGTGTCATTCAAGAAGGTGGATGTGAAAAACCAGGTGTAGGCCTTTGAGTCTTGGAAGAAGTTTGATCTTGTAGGCATGGAATAAGACTTTCTGCAAGATCTTGAACAGGCTGAGACACTTGTGATCAAGTTCTAGAGAGAGCCTGTGAGTACAGAGGTGATGTCAATCTAGCCATACCTTTGTTCTGGGGGCCCAATTGGAAGTGTCCTTGTGCCTTCGGTTGGCATCTTTCACATAGGCCTGATTTGCAATGCCAATCTCCTTCTGGAGAAACTCATGGAGTAACTGGAGGTCCTGAGCAACTTTGTGAGTGGCATGTAATGGAATGTCCTGGAGCAAGAGAGTCAGTCAGGAGTACCCTTTGTTGGCAAAGAAAGGTGATATGCTGGTGGCAGAGTGAGCTGTTTTGTTGTACATGGACTCAGCAAGAAGAGGTTTGGTGCACTAGTCATCCTGTAAGTAGTTGACATATAGCCAGTGGCACTGTTCAAGGGACTGGTTGACTTGTTCAGTTTGTTTGTCAATCTCCAGGTGATAGGCAATGGAAAAATTAGTCTTTACTTTAAGTGCCTTATACAGGAAGGTTCAAAACTTGGACACAAAGAGGGGGCTATGGGTCCAGAAGTCCATGTTTGGCAAAGACATGCTCAAGGAAAAGCCAGACAAAGTCTGGAGCAGTGTCTATTGTGTGGCAGGGTAGGAAGATGCCCTGTTTGGTCAGCCTGCATACAAGAACAAGAATAGCATCAAATCTTTCTGATTCTGGGAGCTCAACAGTGTGGTCCATGGAGATTGAGAACCCAGGGTTGTTGTCCTATTAGTAGCAGTTTTAGTAATCTGTAGGGCTGGTGCCAGGGGACCCTTGGCCCAGAGGCAGGGTTCACATGATCAAATGTAGTGAGTCATGTCCTTTTTCAGTCCCAGCCAAAAGCAAGTCTGGGAGATAAGCTGGAGAGTCTTACATATTCCTGGGTGTCTCCAGAGCTCGTGGTCATGGTATTGGTGAAGGATATTGAATCAAAGTTTGGTGTAATCCAGGATATAGATGCAGCCATTCTGGAGAAGGAGCTTTTCATTGGAGGACAGCAATAAGGCAGAGTTGGGCTTGATCCTGTCAAGGAGGTTGCAGAGGTTATGATTAGCAAAGTACTTGTCTCAGAGGGCATGGCAGATCTGACTCAAAATTCCTTCATCATTCAAGATCAGTATAGCATTCAGATGTTTGGGAGAGATCACCACATGACAATTGAATGTGTTCTATTCTGCCTCAAATGACTTTTTGAGATGGACATCAGGTTGTCAGATAAGAGCATCAGGCTTGGCTTTGAGTCATTCCAGGCAGTACTGGATTGTGAAGTTGTACTTTAAAAGGGTCTCAGATCAGCAGGCTTGTTGTTGACTGAGCTGCTTGGGTGGTGTGAAGTACTGGAGGTTGTTGTGCACCACTGCTTGAAGGCTTCAACCATGGCAAGGAGTTCTTTGTCATAGATGTCATAGTTGAGTTCCACATTAATCATGGACTAGGTGTAGAAATTGACAGGCCAGAGTTCTCTGCCATCAGGTTCCATCTGTGAGAGGATCATGGCAATGGCATAGTCAGAGATGTCACATTCAAAAATAATTGGGAGAGTGGGGTCATAGTGCCAGAGTATGGAGGCAGTGATGAAGGCCTTACTATCTCAATTCCAGGCAACATTCTTGCACATAAGCTGATTGAGGGGTTTTATGATGCCAGAGTCATTGTCTATAAACCTCCAGTAGAAGTTAGCAAAACTCAGCAGACTATACTTCCTTGATGTTCTGTAGTTGTGGCCAGTTGACAATGGCCTTAACCTTTTGGATACATTAATGCTGAGATACTTGACCTGTGATATGGAATGAACACTTCTTGGGCTTGGCATGGAGATTGTGCTCCTGGAGTCATTCCAGAATATGCCAGACATGTCTGTAGTGATCTTCTGTTGAATTGGTGTAGATGAAGATGTTGTCCAGATAAACAATGACAAAGATAGGGGGCACAATGGAGTAGTGGCCCATCACACCAAGGTCTACAACATGTAATGAATGACCACCTGACAAATTGCAGGAAGTCATGAGTTCAAACCCTGCCCTATTCAGCCACTGGGGGGTTTTAGTGGGTATTGTCCAAAAAGTGATTGAGTCCCACACTACTGTAAAAAACAGTGTGTGTAAATGCATTCCCTCCTGGACCACAATGGGCTTTAGCTTAAATAAAATATGAGGAGGGTTTCAATTCCCACCATCCTGCTAACAGGCTCTGAGGATACAACTATGGCATGGGTCACAGAGCTACTTGTAATAGGGTAATGTTCCTCCAAAAAAAAATGACAAGGATATTGCTCATGTCATGGAAGATGTTGTTTATGAAATAGTGGAACATGGCAGAGAAATTAGTTGTTCTAAAAGGCATTATGAGGTATTCAAACAGATCATACCATATGCAGAATATGGTTTTCTACTCATGTCCTAATGTGAAACTGGAGTGGAGATTGATTTTTGTATAGACTTTGGCACTGCAGAGTTGATTGACTAGATCATCAATGAGTGGGAGCAGGTAGCAGTTCTTGGTAATCTTATTGAGGCTGCAGTAGTCAATTCAAAGTCAGAGCAATCTGTCCTTCTTCTTGGCAAACAGAACCAGAGCTCTGGCAGCACCAGAGAGCAAATGAAACCTTTTCCAAGCATCTTGTTGAGGTAGTCTTTGAGGGCATAGAGTTTGACTTCAGATATGTTGTATACTTTGCTGAAGGGAGGAGAGGCTCCTTCCTCAAGATCAATTATATGGTTGTAGGGGCAGTGAGAGAGGATCTCCTTGGTGTCTCCTTTGAAGAACACATCAGCAAATTCATAATACTGTGGGAGAACTATTTGTAAGATCTGCTCCTCAGTCCTCCTTTCTGGGAGAATGGTGTCTATCCACAAATGCTCTTACAGAAGAGATGGCATGGTGTGTAATTGGAAGGTGGGGGTCCCCTCTTGCATGAGGCATGCAAAGAGGATGGCTCTAATAATTTTAATAGGTGCAGTTGAGGTTGTAGAGAACAGTAGACTTACCAGAGGTGCTGGAGGCTAAAGCATTGGATCTGTGCCAAGGGCCTGAAGGTTTATAGCAGTCACAAGATGGGCTTTAAGGCTGGGGAATGTCATGGTGAGTGTTCTCCAGTTGATGTTGGGATTTGTATCTCATAGCCATGATAGTCTCAATACAAGGGGAGTTGATTTGTAAAGTTGCATAACCAAGAAGTTTGTTATGAATTCAGAGCCATTGTCCAGGGTGACATGACCAGGATGGGACTTTTTGATGGGGTCAGACAAAGAGGAGGTGCTGTCAAGCAGCTGTAGGCCTAGAGGCTATTTGAGAGTGTGGTGGAGGAGGTCAAGGGCATTGCTGATGAAGACTCTGGTGGCTCTGCTGTAAATGAGGGCTAGCAATCATTGCTGGCACTGAAAGATGTTTCTAATGGAAAAAGTGTAAAAGAAACATGTTATACTATTTTCCATGTGCCAATTTCTGAAAGAAAAAGTCTTTAAACAAAGCAAAGTGCCTTTTTCTATCTGAAGTTAGTACTTTGAAAATTGTATAACATGTTTCTTTTACACTTTTCCCAATGGAAACATTTTCCAGTGCCAGCAGTGAATAGTTTTGGAGCACTGTCCAACTTGGCATTGATGATGAAGGATTGAGACAAGCTGGACTGGAGCCTGGAGAGTTGCAGAGTTCTGTCCTGGAGATCCTCCAGGGTTGGGGTGGGGCTTTGAAAATCAGAGGTGTTGAACAAGAGCTGCTAGTTGTTGGTTGTTGATTTAAATTTAAGCAGAGGATGAGATGTTGCCAGTCAATGCAAGGATTGGTGTCCTAGAGCCAGGGGAGTCCCAAGATCGGGGGCATGGAGGAGTAGAGTTTAGTTACCAGCATCTGGAGAGTGTGAGTCTGTCTATTGGCAAAAATAATAGACATATGCACAAAGTGGGTGATGTCCCCTGCCAAGAAGGTGTTCCTGTCAAAAAGACAGAGTCAAGCAAAGGAAGACCACACTTTGTCAATGAAGTTGTTTGTGGTGCCACTGTCAGCAAGAGTGTTGAGAGAGTTTCTGTTGGGAATGATGTGGGTCTTTAGAAGGAGAGAGTGCAAGGAGTGGGAGGGGAGGTAAGCTGTGCAAGTATCATTGCACAAAGATGAGATACCAGGGCAGAAAAGACATTAGGGTTGATTCTGCAATTTAGTGCATCTTCTGGGTCTAAATTGCTGGGTTGTTTTCTAAGTATTTGTAGATGGTGTCTTCTTCTTCAAAGGTCCAGATGGCACATCCCATTGTCTGTTGCTGAAAGCACTCAGAGATGGAGTGGTCTTTTTTACCACAGATTCAGATTATGCAGACTTTTTCTCTTCTGTGTCATCCCTGCACATCTCTGGGTACCTCAATCCAGAGTTGTCTAGGCTTCTGAAGTTGATTGGCCCAGAGTGCCTCCTTGTCACAGTTTTCAGTGTGCTCATGGTTAGTCAGATTCTCCAGGGCATTGTCAGGAGTTGAGGCATTGTCAAAGTTATCAGAGGCCATGGATGCATTGAGTTGGGCCTGGAGTTGCTGCTACCAGGGTTAGCATTGGGAGGACTGCAACTTACTGGGAGATGGCCACCAGAGAAGGGGAGAGCACTGGGGTTTTAGTTTGACTGGATGGAGGGGTTGCTAGATGGCCAAGGTGGGCCTCCTCATATGTTCTAGGAAGACCAAGAGTTTGAATACTCACTGCAGTCTTCCCAGTAGTGCTAGTTGAGCTGCATGACAAGAGCCTTGTATCTGTTGTAGGAGAGTTGTTTTGAGGCAAGTTAGAGGACATCTTTGATGCACTGTGGCATGGTGCAGCAGAGAGCATACCAGAGTGCACTGTAGTTCCAAACTGTTTTGTAAGCTTCTTTTTCAAAATATACAATAAAGGTGGTAAAGCATTCTTTGGAGCACATCCAGAAGTTGAAGAGGTTGTCCTCAGCTTCAGCCACAGTGTTGTAGATCCCAAATTTTCCAGAGAACTCATCAATGAAGGTGTCAGGGAACTCCTCATTTCTTCCTTTTCTCACTCCTTATCTCTTCACTCTCCCTTCATTCATTCTCTTATTTCTTCTGACATTATTTCATTTTACTGTTTTTATTCTTTCAACACTATCTGTTAGTACTACTCTCAGCCTTTGAGGTGCTCTGGTTCTTTAGCTACCATTCAGACAAGTGTGGGCCCCTCAGCACCACTTCCAGACTGCTTATATAAGCCAGAGTTTGCCAGAGTTTGCCTCTTATTTGTGCAATTGTTTGTGTAGGCAATTTTCAAGTTTTTAAGGTTTTGTTGTACTGTACAGTTGTTTCCCATGCTTCAGAGGCCCCAGAAGCATCCAACCTGGCATAGGGAATCCCTAGACGTGTTCTCTTTAGATCTCCATCTGCCAGGTGAGTAGCTATCATGATATTGTCAATATATATTCTAATACACTTTGGATCTCCCTCTGCCAGCTGTGTGACTGAGCCACAGCCTCTAGAGGTTGCCCTTACAGAAAGCTTGCCAGTTGGAGAGTGCTGGGCTGTTGGAGTCAAACTGAATGAGGGCCATGTAGTGGTCAAAGGTGATTCCCTAAAGGTGAGCAGCTTTGCTTGAAACATATTGAGACATTGAGTTAGGAGGGTATGCCATTTACAGGAGTCCTGGCATGTGAATGAGTCAGGCTTCTGAATGTCCAACTGTTCTTGCAGGCAAGGGTATTATGGGCATTGTCCAGTTTAACCACATTACAGGAAGGAGGTCCTGCATTATAATAATAATAGTAGTGATTACCCCCTCTTCTGCAGAGGAAAAGCTCCTAGCACAGGGCCCCATCCTTCAGGTGGCTCACCTAGGGGTCTGTTTTCTCTGAAGAGAGGTCTCAGTCTCCACACAGAGGGCAGAGGTGGAGGCAGATTGTCAGGTTGTCTTCTAGATTCATCAGAGGTGGCAGAGGTGGTCAGAAAGAGACCTGGGATATGGGGTCAGGTGCCAGGTTGCAAGGGGATTGTCTAAAATATGAGGGTTAGGCCTGCATCAGAGGTTGTAGAGGGTTATGTAGGTCAAAGTGGTGTAGGAGGTTGCAGCGAGAGGCCAGTTTAAGAGATGCTGGGGTAGTTGTAGCTGTCAGTTTTGGAGGAGCTGCCAGTACAGGGCATCAGCTGTTGTCATCCCAAATGAGCTTGTTGAGGTAGCACAAAGTGTTGTCAGAATCAGTGGTGTTAGCCTGGGGTCTCCAGGAAGTCAACAGTGGTGGTGATGGCAGAAGTTGAGTGTTGTTTATTTGTAGGAGTAGTTTTAGAGGTTTCTGAGGTTGTCTCCAGGTCTCAAAGGTGCTAGGGACAGACTTAGCCTTATAATAAACTGACAAACCTACCATGCAAGCAGCAGGCTGATCAAATAGCCCACCTATAGAATTGAGAGATTATAGAATGGCTGAAGGCACTTTGTTGTTCTTCCTGTTGCTGCTGTTCCAGAGTTAGGGCTTGACAGGGGACTCCTCATTTCTTCCTTCTTTCACTCCTCATTCCTTCACTTTCCTTTCATTTATTTTCTTATTTCTTCTGTCATTCTCTCATTTTACTGTTTTCATTATTTCAACACTATCTGTTTTTACTATTCTCAGCCCTTGAGATGCTCTGGTTCTTTAGCTATCATTCAGACAAGTGTGGGCCCTTCAGCACCACTTCCAGACTGCTTACATAAGCCAGAGTTTGCTTTTCTGACTTCCAAAGTCTAGGGATTCCCTATGCCAGGTTGGATGCTTCAGAGGCCCCAGAAGCATCCAGCCTGGCATAGGGAATCTGTAGACTTGTTCTCTTTGGATCTCCCTCTGCCAGGTGAGTAGTTATTATGATATTGTCAGTATATACTCTAATACACTTTGGATCTCCCTCTGCCAGCTGTGTAACTGAGCCACAGCCTCCAGAGGTCGCCCTTACAAGGTGCCAGAGTTAGCTCCAGGGGTTTCTGTTGAATGTGAATTGAACAGCCAGGGTTTGCAGAGTCATTGATGAGTCAGAGAGATAGAGACACATGGAATTCATCAATGAGTAACTGAAATTCTTTGCAGAGGATTGTGTTGTGCCTAAACTTAACCATGATTGTTTCCAGGAGTTCTCTGCAGGCAAGGTGCTCTCCAAATTCAACCAGGCAGTATGCCCAGTCCTCCAGGGTGCCTTCAAAGTCCAAATTCTATAAGTAGTGCCCAGATCCACTGCACAAAGGCCTCTGGCAAAATCCTGAGTGAGTGGAGCATTTTGTTGTGTTGTCATTTGTACTTCTTGAAGTGTCATTGTCTCAGGAGTGAGGGAGGTGTTGGTGCAGGTAGAGTGGCAGTAGAATAGTAATAGGGTTGACAATTGTAGTTGAAGGATTCACAGAATTGGTGAGCAGGGTGCTGGTAACTATAGTAGGGGGTGGGGGCAAATGGGCCCTTGCTTGTGGAGATCAAGCAAGGCCACTGGAAATGGGTGGAGTCTCTGACAGACCCCCAGAAATGCTTTGGTGCAAAGAGGTGTCCATAGGTCATGCCACTGCCAGGTTGGGTGGAGGAGCCCAGCTAACTGAGGGCCTCAGGCCATAGCATAACAGGTTAGGAGCGCAGTAGCAGTAGAGACATTGGAGTTCATACAGGAGAGGTGGATAGATGGGATGGAGATTTTGTGCAGAGTAGTGGTCAGGCACTGGGCATCTGTAAGAGTTTGTTTGGTAGCCCATAAGGTAGTACATTTGAATATATATAGCCATTAAGAACAGTATAAGGAAGAGTCTTGATATTATGTTAGATTTTGCTGACTTGAAGGCCTTCCAAGTGAAGCAACACCCTTATGAGGCAGATTTAATTTATATGTACTCAGGTGTCTGGAACTCTGGGCTGTGCTCTAAGATTTAAGATGCAAAAAAGAACAAGTCTGGAGTTGAAAAATTTGGTCCAGTATCAAAGGAAACCAGGAAATAAAAAGAATAAAGTCAAGTTGAGGACTGGGAGTTCTAAGACAAGACCAGGGGTTAATCAACTTAGAGTTGTAAAGTGCATACCAATCTCAGAGTATGTGTGCCAGTCAATGCACATCAGTCAAATCAGAGGGCACACAAGCAATAATTTGGTAATATCAAGACTAAAGGAATATAAGATGATAGCTATGACTATAAATATTATGGGTGTCTACTCTGGAGGTTTGAAGAGATCCTGGAATGTCTTCAATGACTCCCAGTACTCTATAAGTAGCAGCAGGATGAGGAAATGAGCGTATACCAGGAGATTGCACTTGCAGGACATGCAATCAATTGGCATGGAAGTGGCAGCATGATGTGTGATGCATAGTAGTTGGGGTGATCAGTGTGATCCAGGCATTGATTGTGGGGGTAATGGCTGTGACAGTAGGTAGTTCTAGAATCCATGATGTGAGGGCTGGCTGGGAGTATGTGTGATGGCAGGGTTGATGTGCATTGTTAGCACATAACATCTGGTCAGCGCTACATAGTATACTTTATTTTTATTTTATTTTTAACTTTACTTATATTTTATTTGTTATGTTGCACCACTACGGCACAATACTTTTTATTTATTATTTTCATCAAAAATTTTCCTGAGTATAAATACTTATATACACAAACGTGCCCCTCAGTCATTCACAGACTACATTGTGACTATCTGAGGGGTATGTCAATTACTTATACCTGTCTTCACACAGTACTTACAAGTTCTGTAGATATATTCTTATACTTGTCCACAGGTAACAAAGTTATTCACAGACTATGTCATGACTATCTGAGGGATATATTCTTATACTTGTCTAAAGATTATAGGCCCTGTTTTTGCGCAGAAAATTTTTGCTTCTTGACGACTCGCACATGCAGTAGACACCAAAATGTCTCAAAACTCCACATCTAATGGTCCTCTAATATTTTTGGAGGAACAA
Organism: Termitomyces eurrhizus; assembly: GCA_003316525.1. NCBI lineage: Eukaryota > Fungi > Basidiomycota > Agaricomycetes > Agaricales > Lyophyllaceae > Termitomyces > Termitomyces eurrhizus. Next base: position 10,281 of record QFEW01003644.1, on the reverse strand, counting down.
CACTTTGACGGAACGAACTTCATACAATTTAAAAGCAGGGTGCTGATTGCAGCCTGTGCATGAGGAGCGAAGGAATACCTTGACAGCAGCATCCCAAAGCCAACTGCCACAACACAACACCTAAAAGCATTACATACAAGAATGAGGAGGAAGTAAAACTAGCCCTTGCTGTCAACAACACAACTGAAAAGAGTACAGTCAAAGCTACCACATGGAACTCCTGCACACCCTCCCTTGAGGAATGGGATGTCTGTGATGCGTGGACCCTTGCACTCATAATATACAATTGCAAGAACCCCATGGGACTTGGCATTAAGATGGAGGGATCTGCAGTGGAAGCATGAGACTCCTTGACAAAAGCATATGGTGCAATATCAGAATTGGCAGCCATGGGAGTGGAGAATGCACTTTGTGGAACAAGACTCGCAGATGGTGGGGACCTCATAGCTCACCTCTCAGACTTACAAATCAAATGGAAGAACACCACTGAGAGGAAAGCGAACATTCCTGATGCCACATTCCAATCTATTGTTATGATGTCCCTGCCAGAATCCTGGAATATCATTGTTGCAAGCCTATATTCCACCAAAACATCAGCAGACTTAATCTCAGGGTTACTGATTCACTGGGAATGCTTGAGGATGCAAAAGACAATGACCCCATCAGTCATGGCCTTACAAGCTACAACGACTCAAAAGCCTAAAATGGTATGCACAAATCCTAATTGCAAGAGGTCAGGACACACGATAGAGAAGTGCTACTGGAGAGGTGGGGAAAAAGAAGGACAATTCCCATTGAACTTCAGGAACCATGAGCAGGCACTAGCATCACTTGCCACTAAAGCCCCACCTACAGCAAACCTCACAGATATGTTCCAAACACCAACAACCCAGACCACATATATGCTAGCTATTATATTGGATGATGTGCAAATCACCCTGACTTTTGCAGACTCTGGAGCAAGCAATCACTGCTTTGTAGATCATGCAGCGTTCTCAGAGTATACGGAACTCACAGTCCTGAGAGAGGAAAAGGCAGCATTGAAAGACTCAATGTAGGTCAGGGTACTGTCAGAAAGCTGGTTACAATAAATGGAACGACTACAGAGTTAATTTTTGTCAACACATTACACACCTCAGACCTAGCTGCAAACCTCATCTCCATAGGAAAGTTTGACCAAGCAGGGTTCTCTGTCATATTTGAGAAGAGCCAGGTCATATTCAAAGATCCTAAGAGATGAGAGATATTAGTTGGAAAAGGCTCAAGTGGGATGTATTGACTAGATGCACTGGATAAGATGAACGTACCACAAGCAATGATTGTGACTCCAGTAAATCAATAGACACTGATAGCTGGCACCATTGTTTTGGACATGCGGGTTGACTCAATTTGGACACTGGCCAAAAGGGGTTTGGTAGATGGTCTGGAGATAAAGGGGGGTCTGGAAGTCAAAGGCCTGTGCTAGGACTACATATATATATGGGAAGCACACCTCAAAACCCTATGATGGTGAGCATGGAATCAAAAGTAAGCCAAACAAGTGCATGTGTATTGACTTGTGGGGTCCAGCTACAACAAAGTCACTAGGGAGCGCAGTGTACATGATGCTGCTAGCCGATGGGTGTACTGCAAGGCTTATCAGATATTTCTTGACCCAAAAGGATGCTATGACCACTCTTACAGCACTCACTAGCTACTACGTTGAATTGGAATGTCAGACAGGGTTCAAGCTACAGACAGTTTGCATAGACACCAGCCATGAGTGGTTAAATGAGAAGTGGGAAGAATATTGCAGCTTACAAGGCATTGTATTACAACCTGTTGTCTCATACGCATACTCCCAAAATTGTTTTATTGAGAGAGCTATCTGAATAATCATTGAGAGTGTCCAGTGCATGTTAGCAGAGAGCGGCTTGCCAAAGGAGCTTTGGACAAAAGTGGCAGCCACTCAGATCCACACTAGGAATCGCCTGCCATCAGCACAACATGAAGGAGTGCCAGAGGAAAGGTGGTCAGGTAAGAGGCAGGACATGGCTTACCTGAGGCCATTCGGGTGCATTGCTTTTGTGAAGGTACCAAAGGAGCTTGTAAAGTCCAAACTCAAACCAAAGTTAGTCAAGTGTGTCATGGTGGGATATGCTGGCATAGGGGGATATTGCCTGTTTGATAGGACATCCAGAGTGATTCTGACTTTCCATGATGTTATCTTTGATGAAGGATCTGGATACAGAACTCACATAATAGCCAATGAGGCTGACAACTTACTCTCTCCTCATGATGCGCAGCCATCTCCTATCATGCAGACTGCAGGTGTCCTCACACCATGACAGCCAGTAGCCCTGAGAGTGAACAGCTCCTTGACGCTCTATGAACTACTGACACAGGCCACTGATCCCGCTAAACTGGACACTACCGTCCCTGATGCTGACCCTGAAGATGAGAACTCCTCAGAAATCACACAACCACCAACCAATATAGATCAGCCACCAGCACCACAGTGCTCTATGAGACTACAGGGGAAGGATCTGCAGACCTTGTTAGCTATGGATGCCTATGCCTACCTAGCCCTGCTATCAAACACCACTTCTGGAGGGGACTCCCACATGCCTGCAACCTATGCTGAGGCCATGAAACACCCAGACCTTTGGAAACCAGCAATCAAGGATAAATTACACATCATGGAGGAAAGGAAAGTCTGGCGCTTAATCCTGGAGGGTGAGGTACCAGCAGGGAAAAAGGTCATTGGGTGCTGCTGGGTCTTTGCAAATAAGTATGATGCGGAGGGGTGGATAGTGCATCAAAAGGCATGGTTGGTGGCTAAGGGATACTCTCAGGTTCTGTAGAAGGATTACAATGAGACGTATGCTGCAGTTGTCCATCTCAAGTCTCTCTAAATCAGCATCGCTGTTGCTGCCATGCTTGGGTTGGAGATCTGGCAAGTCAATTTTGTGTCAGCTTACCTCAATAGTGTGCCTGACTTTCAGGTGTACATGGACGTGCCACCTGGTCTATCAGGAGGGGAGAGTAAGAAGGTAGTCCTCCTGAAGATGCTTTACAGCTTGATGCAAGGGGGAAGAGACTGGTTCTGGACCCTGGATAAAGCTTACAAAGACTTAGGTTAGGATACTACACATTGATGAGCCTGCATTGTGGCTGGCTACAGATAGCACCAATACCTGCACCTCACATTAGCCTACTAGTACCACCAGAAGTGCCATGCTCTAGCACTTCTGGCACTATTTTTCCCATATTTTTACACTAATAACTTACAGCTACAGACTCCAATTACTCTTGGACCACTTTTTATGGCACCACTTATTCTTGCACCACTGTTGACACCTCGCCACACCTTGCCACTTGCACTCCAAGGCTATACATTTACACAGATACTTGGCATCAGTCAAACTGGAATAATGCTCTTAGCCAGTAGCAGTGCTTACAGGATAGTGTCAGGGGACTCCTCATTTCTTCCTTTTCTCACTCCTTATCTTTTCATTCTCTTATTTCTTCTGACATTATTTCATTTTACTGTTTTTGTTCTTTCAACACTATCTGTTAGTACTCTGTTAGTACTACTCTCAGCCCTTGAGATGCTCTGGTTCTTTAGCTACCATTCAGACAAGTGTGGGCCCTTCAGCACCACTTCCAGACTGCTTATATAAGCCGGAGTTTACCTTTCTGACTTCTAAAGTCCGGAGTTTTCCTGCCTTGTTTGCACAGTTGTTTGGTTAGTCAATTTTCGAGTTTTTAAGGTTTTGTTGTACTGTACAGTTGTTTTCCATGCTTCAGAAGCCTCAGAAGCATCCAACCTGGCATAGGGAATCCCTAGACTTGTTCTCTTTGGATCTCCCTCTGCCAGGTGAGTAGTTATTATGATATTGTCAGTACATACTCTAATACACTTTGGATCTCCCTCTGCCAGCTGTGTGACTGAGCCACAGCCTCTAGAGGTTGCCCTTACAGATAGAATGATGAAGTATTTTCATGACAGCATCATTATAGACCTTTTTACCATACAATTCAATTCACCACATTTACTTAAATTCTTATCAGTTCACCACCCTCTAGCAGTGCTTAGCCTCTTAGCGCCAGCTAACTTCCTTTACTATAAATACTTACTTTTTGTTAGTAGCAAATAATCAATTTGGCAGTAGGGACTATATCCCAACATTTTGGTCACTATACACAACAGACTACCTCTTGTTAACCATGTCAAGCAAGAGGACTCTGCTCTAGTTTTCTATCTCTCTCTCTCTAGTGCCTTGCAACTACAGCTTGGCTTTTGTGCTTAGCTCTGCTAAGCAATCTCATCCTTTTATTATCACATTCTAGGTGCTAACATTTAGTGCCTCTTAGCGACCCTCTCTCACACCTCTTAGTGCCTTCCTTAGCAACTTTCCTGCACCTCTTAGTGCTTCTCCTTAGCAACTCTTAGTGCCCTGTAGCCACATTTTAGAGCCTTACACAAGTGCCTCCAATCACCCACTTTCCTTGCCACTAACCTCTTGCCAACCGTGTGTTCTCTGGGACCTGTCCAGGACTCTCTCTCACACACTTAGCATGCCCAAAGCTATATCGGCTAAGTAGCTGTACTAGTGATAGTGCAAGCAGCACTCAGCTCAATTTGGGCATTATCAATGTCTAGAGCCGACCCATGCATTTGAGCAAAAAGTATAGATGGAGAGCATACCATCACAAACACTTTCAACAATGATGTCTTTGGGACCTCCACAACAAAGGAAGGAGCAAGACAATCAGAGGAGGAACTAGCAAGCATATATGAGATAAAAGACTTGAAGGACCCATCATTTATTCTTGGAATGGCCATCAAATGCAATGCTACAGCAGGCACAATCTCATTATCTCAAAAGGCCTATTTGATCCACATGCTAGAGCGTTTTGGGATGAGCGACTGCAACCCACACCACACTTTACTCCCCACCAGCATCCATCTCACAGAAGAAATGTGTCTGAGCACCAAAGAAGAGAAGAGATACATGGCAGATAAGCTATATAGAGAGGCACTTGGATCCCTGATGTGGGCTTAGGTAGCCACATGCCCAGACCTGTCGTTTGCAGTCAGATTACTTGCACGTTTCCAATCAAACCCTGGCCCCTTGCACTGGAAGGCGTTGCTCCATGTGCTTGGGTATGTGAAGGGGATGTTGGAATACAAGCTGGTCTACTCCAGACAATCTGACATGAATATTAAACTAATTGGCTATGTTGATGCTGATTTTGGAGGAGATCTGGACACCAGACAATCAATGGGAGGGTATGTATTTATAATGGCTGGAGGTGCAGTCTCCTGGAGTTCAAAACGACAACCCACTGTAGCACTGAGCACTACTGAAGCAGAGTACATGATGCTGATGCACAGCGCTCAACAGGCACTCTGGATATTCAATTTCCTGTCTGAGGTTGAGTTATCCCAACTATTCCCGGTGTCCATCCACACAGACAATAGGTCATCAATCGCTCTTGCAGAGTCAACCAAAGGTCATGCCTGAGCTAAACACATTGACATATGATACCACTATATTTGAGAATGCTTATGTGAAGGGCAAATTGAAATTATATCTATACCTTCAGTCGAAAACCTCATGGACCTTTTCACAAAGCCCCTCAAATTAGTCACAAATACCTGGTCCGGCTCATGGGTCTTGGAAACTAAGCACAGTCAAGATGTCAGGGAGAGTGTTAGCATATGACATCTGGTCAGCGCTACATGGTATACTTTATTTTTATTTTATTTTTAACTTTACTTATATTTTATGTATTATGTTGCACCACCACAGCGCAACACTTTTTATTTATTATTTTCATCAAAAATTTTCCTGAGTATAAATACTTATGTATACAAACGTGCCCCTCAGTTGTTCACAGACTATGTTGTGACTATCTGAGGGGTACATCAATTACTTATATCTGTCTTCACACAGTACTTACAAGTCCTGTAGATATATTCTTATACTTGTCTACAGGTAACAAAGTCATTCACAGACTACGTCGTGACTATCTGAGGGATATATTCTTATACTTGTCTACATGCATGATAGAGGTGATGGTGGTCATGATGGCAGGCATTGGTAGAAGTGTGTTATGGGGGTCAATAAGAGAGTTCTGGAAGGGGCTCCAGAAGTGTTCCAGGATGGATTTCAGAGTGGGGGGTTGTGACAGTGGCAGTGCTTGTAGACTGGAATAATAGTAATTTTCTGTGACTTACAGCTTGGCATTTCACCTTGGCACCTGACATTGCTTGGCACCCCTCATTGACTTAGGCAGACAACAACAATCTTGTGACTTCTTACTATTTAGTTTGATTCATGGTGTCTACTTACATGCTTTCAAAGTTCATTACTCCTTTGCAATGCTTAGCCACTTAGCAACAGTGAACCCATTTCATTATAAATACATACTGTTTGTTAGTAGTTGAACAACAGGGTTTTGTACTCTCCAGTCTATAGTTTTACTCTTTATACAGAACCTATGTGCCTTGCACCTACAACAGACATCTTGCAGCTTTGACATTGCTAAGCTTCTGGTTTTTTTGCTGCATTCATTCCAACTTATACTTTTCTCTATCCTTTTCTAGGTGCTCTTTGTTGCTAGCACACACTCTCCTTGCCATATCTCATTGCTGACTCACACCTTTTCTTGCTGCACAACTTGTATTTTGACATGTTCTCTGGGATCTGCCCAGGACTCCCTCACATACTTAGTGCACCCAACTATATTCTCTGGTTAGTAGCTGTAAACCATGTCTGCTACTGACAACTTCTGGATGTCATCAGTAGGTGTTGGATCTGATCAGCTAGTTTTAGCTAGGGTAGTGCTGGCCTGGTGCTTTGATAGGCTGGTATTCTTCTAAGGAGTCAAGGGTGATGAGGTGGCTAATGAGATGCTCTGGAACTGGAGTGAGGTGAGTTGTTCTGAGGTTGTGGGTTGGATTGGTGCAGGTCATGACAAATAGCCTCCAGAAATTACTGTTATAACCCTTGTCAGATACTACTGACTCAGAGGCCTTCCAAGTAAAGCAATGCTCTTACAAGGCAGAATTGATATACATGTACTCAGGGTGTTTGGAACTCTGGGCCATGCTCTAAGGTTCGAGATGTGAAAGGGAACAAGTCTGGAGTTGAAGAGAACCAGAGAATGAAAAGGGGTGAGGTCAAGTCAAGAACTGGGGGTTCTAAGACAAGACTGGGGTTAACAAACTTAAAGTTGCAAAGTGCATACCAATCTCAAAGTATGCCAGTTAGTGTGTACTAGTCAAATCAGAGGGCATGCAAACAGTAATTTAATAATATCAAGACTAAAGCAATACAATATAGTGGCTATGACTATAAGTACTACACTGTCTACTCTGAGGGTCTGAGGGGATTCTAAATTGTCTACAATGACTCCCAGGACTCTATGAGCAGCAGCAGAGCAAGGGAATGATTGTGTACTAGGAGATCACACTGCAAGAAATGCAATCAATTGGCACAGAAGTGGGTGTGATGTGTGATGGTCAAGGTGATTAGTGTGATCCAGGCATCAATTGTAGAGGTGATGTCCATGATGGTGAGTGGTTTTGGGGTCTGTGATGTGAGGGCTGGCTGGGGGTATGCATGATGGTAGGTTTGATGTGCGTAATAATAGGAGTGATGGTGGGCATCAGTAGAAGTTTGTCACAGGGATCAATAAGAGGGTTCTGGAAGGGGCTCTGGAGGTGTCCCAGGGTGGATCCCAGAGTGGGGGGTCATGACAACCCCCACTCCAGGATCCACCCCAGACCTCTTCACTAACCCTCCAGCCATGCACCTCAACCAACATCCACCATCACACACATCAACCCTGCTATCACACATATCACTCCAGCTACTCCATGCATTACAGACTCTGGGAGCACCTGCCATCATGGGCATCACTCTCATGATTGGCACACCAGATTATGCCCACCATCATGTGCATTTCTAATCACTTGGCTATCACTCAGCTATCATGCATCATGCCAACACTTCTGCACTGCTGATCACACATCCTGCAGATATGACCCTCCATATACAGTCAATTTCCTATTCTGCTGCTGCTTATAGAGTTTCTAGAAGTCATTGTAGATATCTCAGAAACCCCTTAGATTGCTAGAGTATGCACCTGCAGTATTTAGGGCTCATAGTTACCACTTTGTAGTCTTTAGTCTCAATATTGCTAAACTTTTGATTGTGTTTCTTCTCTTTGCATGCTCTTGTGAATCTCTGACTGGCACATGCTCCTGACTAGCACACACATTTAGGATTGGTATGCACTTCATGACTCTAAATTGTTTGAACCTGGTCTTCTTATCTTAGAACCTCCAGTTCTTGACTTGACCTCAGTACTTCTATTCTCTCCAGTCACCCCAGCCCTGGACCAGGTCTATCAACTCCAGGCTTTTTTCTTTTCACCATCTTGAGCCCTAGAACACATCCTAGAGCACTAGACACTCAAGTCCATGTAGTTCAGCACTCTAGTCAGGATCATAAGGGTGTTGCTTTACTTGGAAGGCCCCTGAGTCAGGAGTACCTGACAATCACTCTTATATATATGGGGCCTGCTAGTCAATACCTACTAAAAACTTGGTTGAAACACTCCATGTTCTGAGAGGACTTGTGGCTTTGGCAGGAAATATCTCCATCTCTATATATTGTGGACTACCACTATGTTTCTCCATCTCTGAGAACCTCTCATAAAAACCTCATTATCTCCACCTCATGGCTGTCTTGCCAGTCTGTAACATATACTGCGGCTTCATGTTGTCAACAGGGGTTACTCTATTGACCCCCTCAAATACCACTCCCTGGTCATCAATTGGCAACTCCCTTCCAGCAGCTATGCCTGCATTGCAGATGCACTGGTAACTTATTCAATTCATTCAAGAGATACTCTACATGGCAGCTGACTGTTCTCATTCATTTATTATTCTTGTACCCATCTTTATGGTTGATTGCAGTTTTTTGTCTTTATGCTGACTTTTAAGGCAACTTGTAGATGAGCACAATGTGTGTCGGATACATTGTTTGAGATTAGGATCAAAGTCAGGTCATGCATCTTTCGACATCATTTTGTAGGCTAGACAATAACTTACTACCTCTGCAGCTCGTTGCACGTTCGGATCGGAGTTCGAGAGAGAGAGAACTGAGGTTTAGCGCCAATTGGCCGCCGGAGCAACCACTTTTTGGAATTTTTGAAGCAGCACGTAGCTATGGCTGTACACTATGCAATATGTAATTCAGGAAATAATGAGGTCCAAGATATATTAGGGAGAGATGGGAGGGTGCGCGAAGAAAATAATCGACTACGCTAATAAAATTCTGGTACCAGAAAGATTATGATCAGGTTAAACCATAGCTCATATATACTCTGGCTTTTGCTTACTGAGAAGACCCGCCTGCAAATTGTAATGGATACCTTATTGCAAGTGTTCGACTGAAGTCTGTTCCGGATAGTAAGATGACGACTCGTCTACTGACGACTGTGAGGTGGCTCTTACTTCTTAGAGTAGTGACGCGTGATAATGAACAAGACAACTGCGTTGAGGGCGACCACTACTCTGCGAAGGGAGTCAGAACTGCTGAAATGCTGCGATTGAACGGCTCTGTGCTGACCTGACTGTGAACGGTGGTGGTGTGAATGCAAGACCGTTGCACGACTGAAAATTTTTTTGCAAGACCGTTGCATGTGTAACAATGCATTCACTTTGGGAAATCCCTGGGGTTTCTTGAGAAAAACCTGTTAGAAACACGTTATGTAATTTCTAAATTGTTTTTCTCAAGTATTACATAAGATCTATTTCGAAAAACAGAAAAAAAAAAGTTAAAGTTTCTCAATGATTTCACTTGAGATAAAGGAAAAAATTTTCTTTCGATTATTCCTGAGATACAGATAGATAAAATTAATCATGTTTCTAGTGTTTTTCTCAAGAAGAAAGTGATGTTTACATTATTGTGTTTCTTTGTGAACACTTGTTGTATTTCTTTCAAGTGTTTTCAAGGGAAAATTCTTTGTTTCTCTCACAAAAAACGTGTTAGAAAAACCTTAAATGTTCCTCAGGAAACATAGATTAGATAATCTTTGAGTATTTCTGTAGAAACACAGATTAGAAACACCTATTGCATCGACGAGCGCGTCGCGCATCATACAATGCGCGACACGCTCGTCAACACTGCTCATTGGGTTCTGTGATGATTATACGATGTGACGCGCTCATTAAAATTTACATTTAAATCAAAAAAAAGAACAAGTAAAACGACATAATAG
>QFEW01003643.1:0-14378 GCA_003316525.1 Termitomyces eurrhizus | reverse complement strand
GATGGAGCAAAGGAGAACTTTGAGAAGTTGGAGATGGAGGAGGGTGCCTACTACTTTCAACAGGACAATAGCTCCAAACACAACTCCAAGAGGGCTGACAAGTGGTTTGAGGACAACAACTTTAATGTCCTTTGGTGGCTAGCCTAGCCCAATCCCCTGATCTCAACCCTATTGAACATCTCTGGAAGTACCTCAAAGAGCAACTTAGGCAGTATGAAACACCTCCTTATGGTGTGCATGAATTATGGGAGAGGGTTGCAAAGGAGTGGGATGAAATACCACCAGAGGTATGCCAAAGACTAATAGAAAGCATGCCTAGAAGGATTCAAGCAGTTATCAAGGCAAATGGAGGACATACAAAGTACTAGATACTAAAATTAGAGATGCTCAAAAAACTGTCCCAATGAGTGAATATTTTAAAATGGCTATTGCTCCATCAGTTTTGATCTTGATTACATAAACTTACATTCATTTTGTAGTTACGATGCCATAGTATGTTACGTGATTTAATCAGGATTTTAAGTACTTCCCATCCTTCATGCCAATGTCATCTTTCAAAAAGTATGAAACATTGGGACAGTTTTTTGAGCCACTGTAGCCTCCTGTACTACATCATGCACTCTGAGGTGTTTTGCCTCAGGCTGCTCCTTGGCCAACAACAGCCGCTTCTTCAGGACATTCATAAATGTATTGATCATATTGTCATTATGCTGCTAAAGCATAACGATCTCATCCAGAAGACCAGTAATCACTACCTGGGCCACAGGATTTGCCAGAAATGCTGATTCTGGCAGCACTCACTGTCTGGCAGAAATGAGTCATCTCCAGACAGCCTCTGCCTGAGAATCCAGTATTTCTGATGGCATCCTGATCTCCTTTCCTTTTCCTTTTTTCATGTACAAAAAGCGCTGTGGAGATGTCATATAACAAAGAGACAGAGATGCTTGTTGGAGTGGTGTTTGAGGTTGGAGTTGATCTCAATTCTGAAATCTTGATGCTGGCTCATCTTGCCTGCACCCTACTACTTCCTAAAGCACTCTCCCTCATGCCATGGCACTTCTCAGAGGTGATTGCCTCCAGTCTCTCCTATATGACTCTTGCTTGTGCAGCGTTGATGACGCCAACTGTGGTTGGGTGCGCTGGACGTATACGCAGTACAACGCTGTCTCCAGCGCTTGGCATGCGTAGTTATGAGGAGTCCCAACAGAGTCCCGGTGTGCTCGAGCAAAGGTGTTAAAATGACGCGCTAGATGATAGCGCTTCGTGTGCTACCTGACAAACGGTAAGCGTCGTAGTTTACACAAAGATATAGAAGACAAGGCAAATAGCGCAGCGTAGCGTGCCTGTAGGTGGCACCGTAAACGATGAAGACGGGATAAATGAGGCTAGCGCCCCACTTAGTGACAAAGTTCGAGCAAGCTAGCGCGATTTGAACGCTAAGGGTAACTTGGATGCTCAAGAGGTTACGATTCGTTGTTATTTACATGCAATGTAGCTATTCTTATATACTGTGTGCTACCATGTTTGCCAAGGTAGACAGTCCATCTGAGGCACTACCTCCTAGCGCCTCTCCTCGTGGTTTTTTCTAACAGTGACCTGTCAACGGCGACCTTTTGCACATGGTTGACGGCAACCAATGGCATTATGACCCACGGCAACCCACGGCGACTCTATATTGACTTAGAATTTATATGGGTCCGCTCACTTTTATTATAGCTCCAATTGGTCAGGCAGTTCCAGGGTAGTTGTCGGAAAATCTTCGACAGATGCCATGAGCGCTAATGTCAGCGCTACTCATTGTACTAGTTTCTGACAAGTCTAGCCGTCGGGTATAAGTATATCCTGCGTCCTTGATATTGATCCCTTTAGACTTCTGATTGAAGTGCATCGTCGAATGGCAGCGACTACTGCTGACTCCTTCTGAAAGTGATCGGGGTTTAGTTAGAGTCCCTTCCCGCCGTCGTGTTAGCACTGTACATCCTAAGCCTCCTTTATCCTTGGTATAAGTGAATGGGGTGTACTGAAGGCCTGATAACTGGTGACCAAGGTAAATGGATAAGTCCTGTAATAGCGCGACAGAGCTAAGGCTGCTCTGTACTCAAGCCAGTTACTAGAGTCTCCAGTGTGTCAAGTGTCGGTTGGCCTATAATGTCCCTTGATGCGCTCAGCCCAAGTAGAAGCCTATCAGCATCCTATTCCATTGTTGTCAAGGTTGCACCACCTTGCTCTTTCCTTGCAGCTGATGCTCTGCATCATCATCCATGTCCATGGGTGCTACCTGTGGTGCAGTTAGTGCTTTCTTATCTGAAAGGAGTGTACTTGCACTCTGGGTCTGCACCTGCTGCATTGGCATTGGCATACCCCACATTACCTGTCCCTCCATCTGCTGCCCAGAGCCAGCTAGTCCTGAAAAATATGGCATTGAAAGAAGGGAAGAAAAAACTGCAGAGGTTGTCTAAATTGAGCTGGATTCTGCCCAAACTAAGACACCATCTCTCTAAATCAAAGCACATCTGCATCGTCCACATGCTTCAAACTATGCTTTTGGGCCTTTCTGGAGAGACAATTGTTAGAAAGCAGAATCAAGCAGATGGATGTACAACAAATAGAGGATGGATGAAGGACAGATGGAGGACAGATGGAGGATGGATGGAGGATGGATGGAGTACCAACTTGCGCTGAAATTCTGGCAAATTTCTTTTTTTGCTCCATTCTGCCACCATCTTCCATAAACAACTTTACTTCTGTGGTGTGAGTTGATGTATAACATTTTTGACAGCCACATTATATTGTGCCAGCAATTCTTGATATACTGGACAACCTTCTATTCAAGCAAATGATGTAAAGTTCTTTGCAATGAGTTGCTGTACCTACTTTGATTCTCTCTGCCCACTCTTCTCCTGTCTTTGGCTCTGTCCCCTTAGTGGCCCAGTAGTTGAAGATATCTGTTAGGAGCTCCTCTGCAAAAATCTCTGGAGTTTTGAATGGATCAAAGTAAGAACATTACAGATGTCAGTGGCCTGCTGCTATAATGTGCACTAGGGAGAGTTGAACTGGCCTCTTGTGCACAATATGAATTATCAATTTATCAATATTCCATTGGACCACAGGTGCTTTCTACAAGTCAGTACAGTGTACATGTAGTGTAAGAATGCACCAGTATAAAAAGACATCACAACCCAACACTATCCCTACTAAATTGTTTGTCATTTTTACACAGAAAGATTTTTTTGGACATCAGCTACCATCCACTGATGTCAGCTGTGGCAGCTCACATGCTGATGTCCACTACCACCTGCTAGCATGCCAGTGGACAGTGGACACTCACACACCTCCCTTCTACCCTTCCTCCTCTTTCTTCTCAGTGCCATCCTCTCCACTCCCTGCACTATCTCACATGCCATCCCTGTCTGCCACATGCACCCCACTTCTCTCCTCCCCCCTGGCCTGACATCCAATGTGTGCTATGTCTGCTGGTGTGCCAGCAGACACCCACACTCCTCCCCTACCCCCTTCCTCCTCTTTCTCCCCACCCCCATCCCTCTTCTACCACCCCCCATGCTCTCCCAGATGCTACTCCATGTGGTGGATGCTCATGCACCCCCTTTTCTTCTCTCCTGCCCTGATGCCAGGCAATGCCAGACAATGCTAGGGGTTGCTGACAGATGGCTGCAGATGCTGATGAATAACAGTGGATATCTGGTGGATGCCAACAGATGCCAGCAGGCCCTGACAGCTGCTAACAGATCCTGACAGATGCCAGCTGATGGCAGATAATGCCAACACCTCTTTCAAGCCATAAAAACTCTTTTGGTGGTATGCTGTCCCCCTTCCCTAAATCTCTATGCAGAGACCTGCAGGAACATAGGTGGGCAGCTATTCATTGTGTTATCTGATTTTTGATTCTACCTGTTAGTAATGGACCTGTGGTGCAATGGTTAAATTGTCAGTGTGTTCTGTTGCTAGAAGCTTCCCCAAGGCCAGGGGTTTGATTCTGTCAGGGGGCTCCTCATTTCTTCCTTTTCTCACTCCTTATCTCTTCACTCTCCCTTCATTCATTCTCTTATTTCTTCTGACATCATTTCATTTTACTGTTTTTATTATTTCAACACTATCTGTTAGTACTACTCTCAGCCCTTGAAATGCTCTGGTTCTTTAGCTACCATTCAGACAAGTGTGGGCCCTTCAGCACCGCTTCCAGACTGCTTATATAAGCCGGAGTTTGCCTTTCTGACTTCTAAAGTCCGGAGTTTTCCTGCCTTGTTTGCACAGTTGTTTGGTTAGTCAATTTTCAAGTTTTTAAGGTTTTGTTGTACTGTACAGTTGTTTTCCATGCTTCAGAAGCCCTAGAAGCATCCAACCTGGCATAGGGAATCCCTAGACTTGTTCTCTTTGGATCTCCCTCTGCCTGGTGAGTAGTTATTATGATATTGTCAGTACATACTCTAATACACTTGGGATCTCCCTCTGCCAGCTGTGTGATTGAGCCACAGTCTCTAGAGGTCACTCTTACAGATTCCCCCCCACAGGCATAGGGCCAGAAAGATGAATTACCCTTTTTTTTGTCCAACCAGCCCCTGTGAGCCTGCATAGGTTTGAGTGGGTCAACATAGGTCTGTGTGGATGTCTGCTGATGGCTTGCATAGGCCTGCATAGGTCTGCAGCTGGCATTGGGGGTAGGAAAAGGAGGGAAGGGGAGGCATGCAGCCTCAAGTTATTGTGGGGAGGAAGGGAGAGGGGAGGGAAGTGGGGAACCTTGAGGAGGGTTTACTCATGCCATGATGTCCACCAACAGAGGAGGTTTTCACTCATGGGCTGATGCCTGCTGGTAGCTGCTGATGCATGTTGATGTCTGCTAGTGTCTGCTGGTGTCTGCTAGGCCTGCATGTGCATGTGTGTGCCCACCTTTTATTGATCCACTAGACCATGTTATACAGCATATTGTAACATGTCTGCAGCTCCGTATTCTACAGCACTGTGGGGCCTGCTCCACTACAGTGTAGCAGACTCTGCTAGACACATATGGTATGGCACAAAGCAAGCTCCCATACAACATATGACATGTACCATTGTGATGTCCTACCCTGCCCCAATGAGCTATGAAATTCATGCCAAAGGCACGAATCATAGCTCGTATTCATTTATTGGGACACTTTTTTGAGCTTCTCTAATTTTGGTATCTAGTACCTTGTATGTCCTCCATTTACACTGATAACTGCTTGAATCCTTCTAGGCATGGTTTTTATCAGTCCTTGGCATACTTCTGATGATATTTCATCCCACCTTTTTGCAACCCTCTTTTACAATTCATGCACACCATGAGGAGATATTTTCTACTACCTAAGCTGCTTCTTGAGGTGATCCCAGAGTGTTCAATAGAGTTGAGATCAGGGATTGGGCTGGCCACTAGAGAACATCAAAGTTGTTGTCTTCAAACCACTTGTCAGCCTCTTGGAGTTGTGTTTGTGGCTATTGTCTTGTTGAAAATAGCAGGCACCCTCCTCAATCTCCAACTTCTCAAAACTCTCCTTTGCTCCATCATCCAAAATTTCACAGTACTGCTCTGCATTCATGATTTCCACCACCTCTACCAGCTTTTCTACCCCATTCTAACCTATACAACCCCATACCAGGTTATTCTGGGACAAGACCAGCTATATGCTGGAACCATCTATTAGATTAACACAATACCATCTATTGTGCTGGCACCAACTACTATGTGTCAGGCTATAACCAGAAGACCAGCTACATGCTAGCAGCAATGTATTGGAAAACTACAAGACCAGCTATATGTGCTGGCACCAACTATATATGTACCTGACTATAAGGCTATAACTATAAGGCTAGCTGCATGCTGGCACTGAAAGATGTTTCTATTGGAAAAAGTGTAAAAGAAACATGTTATACCATTTCCTATGTGCCAATTTCTGAAGGAAAAAGTCTTTAAACAAAACAAAGTACCTTTTTCTATCTGAAATTGGTACTTTGAAAATGGTATAACATGTTTCTTTTTCACTTTTTCAATAGAAACATCTTTCAGTGCCAGCAGTGATTAAGCAAGCCCACTCTGTTTGTCTCTATTTTTCTCATTATGTCATGCCACTCTTGCATGTTCTTCCTCATTCTCTTCAAGACCCTCTCTTTCAGCTTGATGTTTGATGCCTATAAGACCATAAGACTTTGATCTTTCATTCAGATGTGTACTTGAACTTGTTGGAATATTTCCTACTTAGTCTCTGCATCCAATCTGTCACATGGTTACTTGCCACCTCACTTGTGCTTTCTTTCCTTGCAGCCTCAGTTGTCTCCATCTTTGGCACAATGCTGAGGCTGTAAGTCTATAATCACTCCCTGGAAAACACATATACTTACCATAACTATATACATAGTTGATGGTCTAATATATCATTACCATGCCTAGCACTATGATCAAAGACTTTTATAAGTAGATAGTTGAGCAGGAGTAGCCTACTGCAGGATCCAATGAGATTACAGTGAAAAGAAATCTGATCAGAATCTAACCAGAATATAGCCAGAATCTAGTTGTAACTTGAACATTGAGGATAAATTCTAAAATCTAGAGATCTCAATAGAATTTCACAAGATTCTGGTGGTATTCTGTAGAAACTGGCCATATTCCCAGCTTTCTATAATTCTCAATTTCATGCAGTGGTAAGAATTTGTCTATGTCTTGAAATTAACCTATTTCTGAGAATGCAGGAAAGACAAGTCAGGCTCACACAGGTTCTAAATTGGCCTTCAACATTGTTTCTTTGGGCAGTGGAAATTTCAGAATACTTTGGATTGTCATGCTAAGAGTTGTTGGATTAAGACATCCAATCAGCTGGAGGAAAACCCAAAGAGTCACTCAGATGGTGCAAGAGGCTGGATTCTAGTCTCTGGGTCAGAGGCAGTCAAATGAGCATTGTTCAAGTTTGAAGGCAAGCATTCTGTAGTTGTGTTGGATTTTGAGATGCTCAGTTAGAAATCCAAGGTACATTGCCATACAATGCACTTGAAGGATGAGATTGGCCATGCAGGAAGTTTGCTCATTTAGTAAGTGATGACTTGTTGCTTCAGTCCAACAAAATGAAAGTTAGTTCCCAGGTCAACTTATTGGGTCATGATTATGCAACAGGAAAAGGGTGTTGCAATGCACTTTAAGTGCAAATTAAAGTTTTTTTAAAGGGCCAAGATGCATAGAGAACTTGAGATTGCTGTTCTTCTGGACCATTTACAAACTCTTCCCTGGTCAACACACAATTGTATGATTTTGTCTCATTGGGTCAATGAATAAATATTGCTTCTTTTCACTTTATCTATGGTATGTAGCATAACTATATGTACAATCCTTTGTTAGTTAGTGAGACAAACTTTGACTCTACTCTGCTTGGTTGCAAACTTCATTAGGTAGTTAGTTAATATTGGCAATGACAAATGACTGACATATATGTACTTGATTCAGATTCTTACAAGGCATGCAGTACTCTTCTTGAAGATGGTATAATTTAACATTTGAATTTAGGATGTATATACTGGGACACAGTTGATACTGATGAGAAAAAGCCAACAAAGGATTGGCAGATTTTTAGTTGTTACAAGCTGAGTTAAAAGATCTCTGATCTTAAATAGATGATGAAATCAATCACTTTCTCTTATACATATTGTTGAATCTCTTGTCTCTCTTCATTGCATCTATCAACCTCTATAGCTTTCTGACCATGTCTACTCCTTGCATTCAAGTCAGCAGTGGTAACTCTCACAGTCTGTCAAGGAAAATGCTTCCAATGAGGCAACACATCTTATATTGAAAGGTAAGAACATTATTGTGCATATACTATCATTTTACTATCAACTGTGAGGAAAAATAGATCATTATATCATTGATCTCTAGAGCCATGCTCAAATTCTAGTATCATGAGGCCTACAGTGATTTCAAAGCTAAAGAAATCAATGAAATCTATGTCTTTTCAGTCAATGAGGTTTTTACGACCAAGTATGTCTTTATTAACCTTTGATAATAAGCAATTGTTAATTTTGGATCCATAGGGCATGGAAAGAGAATCTCACACACAAGAGTTCCCAGGCATCATCTATGCATTCTTCATGGTGTAATGTTTAATATCTTGCTTTCAGCTGTTTGCTTCATCACCAATGACACTGCTGCCTTCTCTAATTTATTGGTCTTGCTTTTGATGCTACCTCAATCCTTATTGGAACATGCTTCCTTGTTTGGATCATGACTACAGGCTGATTTGATCTTTTCTATTATTCAGTGCTATGTGATTGTGATAAGGTTGCATCTCTGGCTGTCAAGCCTGATCCTAGCAAGATCACAATTACTGCTGCCTTGGCCATCTTCACCTTGCTTTAACTCAGGTTATACAATATCCTCTGTATTTTGTTGCTGATAAATATAGATGCTATTGTTCAAGAAGTTGAATAAATAAAAAGAATCTATTGTCTGCTTTGATTGTTGTCTTGGCCACCACATGAATGAAGATGTAAGAGATCAAATTCTATGCAATTGTAAGCTTGCTGGGATCACCTTTCACTTTTTATGTATCTTTTTTGAATTCAAGGGTTGTAGAGGCAATTGTGCTGTTGTTCTGTGTGAATAGTTTCTAGTGCAAGCTAGGTTACTCATCATGAGCCAACATCCATCACACTGCTCAGATGTTTTTTGGACCTATTTCTAAACCTCCCATGGTTGCAATCAATGGATAAGATATGAACCAAGAGTTGGTATGTCCAGATTGGCATAACAACCATTTTAACATATTCATAAATCTGACAATCATGGGGACAATCCCAACCCCCTCTAAAACCATGGAAAGTAGCCTTGCAGTTGGGTATGTCACTGTTACAGTGGCAGGATAGTTGGAGAAGTGTTTAAATATACCAAAGTCATCTCCAGTTGTGTTTGAAGGTGATTAGTTACAGAAAGCAAGCATCTTGATTGGTATGCAGAATTGTTTGTTCTCTCTAATGAAGATCATACCCAGTGCACCAGCAATGTTTTAATTCACAAGTTTGCATTTTTCATTGAGATGTAATTAGGCTAATCACACTCAAGTAGAAATAAAGATTCAAATGGAAGTGTATCTCATGCTTGAGCATTGTCTCCAATGTGGCTGAACATGACATGACCCTCTTGATACAGATTCCATCCATTGAATTTTTTGGGAGGGATAAAACAAGCATAGGAAAAATACAGGTGTTCCCTTGGGAGATCCATGGTCTTGCACAGCTCAGTAGTGGTTTTGAAATGTTTTTTTGCATTCAACAAGTCTCCTTTGACCACAGCAATCTCACCAAGTGCTCTACATGAGCGGGCATGGATGACTAAGTTTCTGAAGGATATACTGATTTCAATTGTCTCATGGAAGTGATCCCCAGCTTTATCAAAGTTCCCATCTGTCAGTTCAACTAATCCAGCAATGTAATACAGGAATATGATGTCCGGATTGTTATGTTTGGTAGCATGCTTAAAGAGATGAAGGAGCAATTCCTGAGCACAATCTACATCACCATCTTTTGCCAAGTATGCAGCAAGTAAACCTTTCAAAAAGATACCCCAACTTGTTAAATCTGGTGTTAAATCTGGTTCAATCAATTCAAGCAACTGTGCCCGTAATGTGTTTGCCTTTGCATAATCACCTTGTTGATCAGCCAGATCAGCCAGCAGAATGAACCATCTCTGATCATTGCTTGCCTGGACTTCCTCAAAAAAATGCTGTGCAATGTCTAAGTGACCGTTGTGGAGTTCAAGATATCCTGCAATGATATTTGTGTAAGAGAGATCTAGTTGATGAAGTTTTTGCTCATAGGTGGACAGAAAGTTGAAGTAGCTTTGTATTGCACCAGGCCTTCCTTTGAGTATATTAATTTTAATTAATTGATGTTTGACTATAGCCTTTGTCATTGGCTGAAGTCTAAACAGGGCAGAAAGGCCTGAACAATTGTTCAAAGCTGTTGCATATAATTTTTCTGCGGTCCGGTAATTGCCTTGACTGGAATAACTTAAGGCAAGCCAATAGTCAACCCAAATGAGCTGATCCAAATCCTTAGCTTTGAGAGCGATTGCCCGTGCTTGTATATGTACATTTTCAGCTTCTTCCCTTTGTCCAACCAAATTAAAAAGCAGAGAAATCCAAAGTAGACAAGTCGACTTGGCTTTTATGATACTTTTAGGTTTTTGGAACATTGGGACTGCCATGCAGAAATTCGTGCGCGACACAGTATTATGGATTTTGCACAAATCCAAAGCGCTTATTGTGGGATGCAGAGAAACCAGGCGTGGTCGATCCATGTAGAGGCCATACAAAAACCATTCTGTAGTTTTCAACACATTGAGAATTATTTCAGCATTCCCACTATTGTCCTGGAGCCAATGATTAAGGACGTGTTCTATGTTTACGTCTTCTGCAAGAACAATTTGCGACTTTTGAATGTGGGTGGTATAATATCTCCTGAGTCCTCTCAACAATGGATTCATTGAGGTATCTCTTCTATGGTAATCCAATATGTAAAGACGTATTGGAGCTAGAAGAGTGATGAAGTCACCATTTCGGTATGCAATGGATTGCTTGCACAAAGCATTTACGCAGGCTTCAATATTTGTTACTTCAGAGGAAATGGCAGCAAGACATGTATTGCTAATTCCTTGGGGAAGGAATGCAATGAGGTGCAAGAGATGATGAACCATGTCGCCAAGTTTGGCGAAGAAGGGAGAGTTGAGAGACGTCTGAATTGTGATAGCAAGACTTTGGGATTTTCCATCCCCAGCCTCAAGTAAAGCTGCACATTGACAATCCCATGCGGTAGCAAGCTGTTGAGGCGACCAGTCGTTCTGAACTGCTGCTTGGGCAAGTAGGTTGATTGAGAGAGGGTGGTATTCAATGGCAGAGAGTAATTTAATAAGAATCAATGTTTCAATGGAAGGGTAGTATGCTTGAAAGGCTTCACACGCAGCGCTCTCTTCAAGCACAGGGACTTGTAATCTAACCCAGTGAAGGTTTGTAGGCAGTGCAGTTGTGCGTGTGGTAATGAGGATAGCAACATTGAGCCTCGCACCAAATTCATCAATGACATCTGCAATTCGTCCAGCATCAACAGGAGCATGCAAGAAGGTTTCAGCATTGTCAAGGACAAGGAGCGTGTCCGATGCCGAAATTGCCTTTAATATCAGATTATGAGCATTGACCGAAGTCGCCAATCCCAATGTTCTTGCAATGCGGTCAAGGAATGTCCCGAGATTCACCTGGCGAGCGTCCATATCATCGAACCGGACAAAATACCTTCGATCTTGGAACTTGGAGGCGATACTTCCGTCGTTAAGAACAGCGCGGGCGATGGTACTTTTGCCGATGCCTCCTGTGCCAATGAGGGCAACTCTGCGACAATCAAGCAGAGACTGGGTGATACTCTGAACAAGATTGTCCCTTCCGAAAAAGACTACCGGCCGACTGGGTAGTACATCAGGTTCCCCAGAATCCCTACAAAATGAATGAGCCCAATCTTCGTGGACGTTTGTCGATGCATACGTCTGAGGATTGAAGTTCACTGCTGTATGAAACTCAGCCAGGAGTTTGTCAAGTTTCATGTTCGTTTTGTCAACTTTCGTATTTGTCGACATGTTAACTTCAGTCTGGATAAATTCATCACATTCCGTTAAGAAACAAATAAGGCAATCATAACTCACGTTGAAAAGGGTTAGAAAACGATTCAACTCATCCTTCATTTTCACAATGGTCTCCTGATTAATTGTAACATGAATGATCTTTGACGCTAAATTCTTCTCGGCCTTTGCTTTCGCTGCATCTTGAATGGCGTCGAGCGAACTGAATACGTACACAACTTAGAAATGTAATTGGGTTGACAATAGTAAGTGATGATGTCCCACCCCTTGAGCTCAATTAATGCATGACGGACAGTGTCGTCAAGCTGATGTTCGGGAATTTTGGCAGCCCGCGAAATGAAAAGGTCAATCGTCTGACATGTCTCTGCGATCTCCTTAAAGTCATCCTGATTTGTCATGGTATCCTGAGCAATATGTGAGATGGAATTTGATAGCATGTTCCATAGCTATACTTTGGCAATACCGAGTATTCCTGAAACACTTGACAGCACTCCCTGAACTGTCGACGAAGGTATCACGCCGCTGACAAGAGTAATGGTCTTTATTGCGTTATCCAAGAATGATATTTTCCGGTCATGGCTTGGGTTCTGAACTTCTTGTAGGCGTGTTGCTCTTCTTTGCACATCCTATTAGAAATAAGTTCAGGACATCGCCCACACTACATCCAGATAGAGGATTGGACCGGCTACATACCCCAAACATGTCAATGTTACCCTCCCGAAGTGGCGACATTCCAAGGCTTTCGTGTTGGTCAGTGAACATTGTAGTAACTCTGAGATAACAAAGCAAATGCTGTGCGTGGTAGATTCTAACTGGCAGTGCATTGCCATGGTGACTTTGATATCAAGGCTGTTGTTGAGTAAGGCAGTGAGTCATCATGATTGATGAACTAGTTCACCGATGTGAACAGCATGCGTAACGACGTTTTCACACGGTAATTCCAAGTTCACGCAATTGAGAAATGCTATAAGCCCTTGGATTGGGAAGAACCAAGTATCGAACACATCGTAAAAGTTTATGTAGCTCCAGAGATGGGAACACACGGTAGCCGGGATAACTGTAAGAATAATCACGAGGTAGATCATACCAAAAGTAATGGGGAGCGGAGAGGGTTGGCTATTCCAGTAATCCTGCGTCGAAGCATATTCTCAAGGCCGAATGAAGCAGAAGGAGCTGGACAAGTGTGATTTAGGCGGGGATCTCGAAACTGTCAGGATTAGTATCTGCGACTCGACGGCTTTGATCGTTTTCTCCGCGAGGAAATTTATAACGTGCTTCGTTACGGACGGCTTCGCAATTCGGACGGAGGAGGGCGTTCTTCATGCTGCCCACGCAGCCCACGCGTCGTGGTTGACGCTCACCTTTGCGTTGACGATGGAATTCCGCAGAGCAACTGTGATGAATTTGCCGGAGTCATCCCAGTATTTACGATGGTTCCTACTCAGAGTCTTGAGTACGCCCGTCCTCATACGCGTTCCAGCGTCCCACTTCCGGGCTGGATCGAAATGCCAAGCCTATTGATTCTGCCTCAAGTTCCCCCAAAATATCATGTAAGTCGATGAAAACTATAATTAAGCACTCGTCGAATTTTGTAGACGAAGGGAACCTGACCTTTGAAACCCCACCCAGATGCGATACGTTAGGACTGTCGGATCTATCAAGCAACATATCAATATGAAACCTCGTTATTATAGGCACTGCTACATTAGCTCGCTTGAGTCTCATGGATGCGTGGGTCGTGGGTGCTCACGTCATGTTTGCGCCTTTTCGAATGATTCTGGTTACACGTAGCTTGTCAGATCAAGGTCTTGGAACATCACACATCTGATGGGAAAACACTAAATCTTAAATCTTTTTATACCCAAACTGTTTCTCCGCGTTCTCGCGGCCAAATACCGCATCTTATAAAGCCTGGCGACATGGAGTCTTCGTGCTTATACATAGACCGCCAAGATATACTCGGCACACTGCCTGGTTCCCGCAACGCAACCGTCGTTCATGCGACATGTCCACAGACTCTTCTATAATTATAGATATTGCTCGGGAAATGTGAGTGTAACTCGGTTTTATACGGAGATGACCGCCTTGACAAGAGTCGTAAATGCAGTTTTACGATCAACCTCTTGCATGTCATCGGTCTATGTATGCACAATTCGCGTTTCACCATACTCAATTTTGAGCATTGATACTCATTGGCATAGCAATCTTGTATTATGACCACTTGATTACGTTTGGTAGGGACTTTGAAGATTACGACGATAATCTTCCAACCTCTTATTTGACTAGGTAACGAAGTGGAATCTATCTGGCGTCGTTCGAAGAGAAAAAGCGGCTACTTGTTCTTTCTCAACCGATACTTCGCATTATTTTCCAATATCGCGGAATCCGTGTTTTTCTTCAAACAGGTCGAGTCAGAGGTAAGCGCGCATTCAAACACTTTTGACGACGAGAAATTGAACTTGACGATAGAGGTCTATCTAACTTTCTCCCCAAGAGAAGGACACATCTGATAAGTCATTGCAGATGCAAGGTGTTTACTCTCTTGCGGGAGGTCATAATAGCTTGCAACCAGGGAATCGTTGCGGGTGCTTGATTTTCTCTACTTTTTCGGTGCTATCTCATAATTTCTCTAGTTTTGCTTTCTCTAAGGGTGTATGCACTGTATGAACGTTCATCCCGGGTAGCATGGTTCATAGTTGGCAGCGCCGTGGTTCTGATCAGCATAGCGGGCGTAAGT
>QFEW01003642.1:0-12560 GCA_003316525.1 Termitomyces eurrhizus | reverse complement strand
CCAACAAACACTCAAACACATCCGTAGGCAAACAGCACAAGCCGCTGCCACCACCAAAACGGCACCAGGAGCCCCAGGAAAGAAGGAGAGAGGCGAGAAAGAAGGAGGCAGAAAAGGGAGAAAGTTTAGCCAGGAGAATAAAAAGATTAGGCGCATCAAGCACCGGAAAACGCCGTGCCCAGCCTCGGAAAAACAGAATGTAGAGGCTTGCCGAACATGGCTGCATGACTCGCCATGCAGAATAAATGATGGTCCATGCGCAAGGAGAGGATTTCGGGGGAGTCGGGGAAGCAATTGCATTGCCACGGCTCAGAATCCCCAGGGAGCGGATCTCTTAGGCCTAGGAGCATTACAGTAGCTTCAGGTTTTAGTTTTAATACTATTTTGTACCCACCTTTCGAGTGTGACTTTTATTAAAAGTTTGCATTTCAAACATAAAACAATTAAAATTACAATCACATTTACAAAGTGTCACAGCACAAATCATGAGATTCTGACACACGGAGAATTTAAGAATATCCCACATAACACAGATATTTTGAGTACATTTTGCTCTGAATTTACTCTACAGCAAATTTAAAAGAAATGATAAACTTTTCATGAATATCAATAAGATAATCATTGCATTCTCCATAAATATCTGTGCCAGAAAATTCACCTCAATGTGGTTTGAACTGGTGCACGTGTGCGCTTGCGGATCCAATATTTCACCGTAATCCACACCTGGTCCCTTATGCTTCATCTATAGCCCTCAACGACGTATATGTATCAATCAATGAAATATATAGTACAACTGTGCAGCTGGCTTGAAGCTTCAAATGACTATACTGTCAAAGACAGAAACGATTGTGTCACGGACGATAACTTGACATGTCACCAACTGCGTATACCTCTTTCTTTCTGAACGTACCTCCATCATTGGGATGTCTACAGCTCCTAGTTCTAACTCATCTTCCACACCAGCTGTTATCGCTTTACCAGGAACAGCACCGTGCTTAAAAGCGACCTAAGTCCTAGAAAAGATCGGAGAATTTGAGGCACGTTTGGAAGTTGTCGAGAGACAGCTACCTGAGATTGAGAAGGCAAATGAGCTTCTGGCGCAAGTCAAGGTCTTGTTGAGGAGAACCGAAACACAGAAAAAGGATATAGATTCTTTGAAGAAAGAGAATGAGCAGCTGAGAAAGGAAATTACGGCGAGGGTGATTATCTGCGATGAGACTACTGATGAAGAAATATTGACTGATGAATCAGACAATGAAGAAAAGAGGGCTGCACTCACAAAGATGGAGGAAGAGCTTGAAGGGAGCACATTAGCATATGCAAACAATGCTTTTAAGGTGTGAAAGAGTCGTCAATATAAAAATATCTTACTATATTAAATAAGGAACTTACACGCTACGCATTCAATCACAATATGGGTGTAGGAAAAGTTCTTGAAACTGATCCACCGCTGTATCCTGATAGTAATGATCGCAAAACCTGGCCCTGCATACCAGGTACAGATGACCTGGTAATTAGGTTTCGATGGGATAAGCCATGGGATCATGAGGACAACTATTATTCCATTTGCTGGCTTGTGTGTTGGATGAAACAACATGGTGGGGAGGTTGTACCAAATGCGAAGCCTGCATTGCTATGTATTAGTGAAGAAGATCATCAAAGGCGAGCTCGAGAAAGGTTTGCAAACCTCCAAAAGAAGATTAAAGATGCACAAGCACATTGTAACAAGAACGATGTAGACACTGAGACTGCTCCAGGCAATGGTGGGCAGGTGGCTGAAGAGAAAAAGCATCTCCAAACATTTGATGGAGGCTTTGAATGATGGACACT
Organism: Termitomyces eurrhizus; assembly: GCA_003316525.1. Classification (NCBI taxonomy): domain Eukaryota; kingdom Fungi; phylum Basidiomycota; class Agaricomycetes; order Agaricales; family Lyophyllaceae; genus Termitomyces; species Termitomyces eurrhizus. The sequence continues at coordinate 10,730 of QFEW01003642.1, read as the reverse complement.
TGCAGGTGAATCAAGTTGGGAACACGGGTACCGTTCTTCATTGTGTATATCTGACCATTACAATTGGGTGAGGTGCAAGTCAGCTCAGCAAGCACATCAAGTTCATCTGGTGTGTGGGGGCTCCAGCATAATGGGCATAGAGCATACTGAATGATATACTCATCGGGGTCAATCCCAAGTTGTTTTCAGGCGCTTTGTAGAGTTCTTACAGGAGTAGGATCTTCAGGAAGTACACCTGCAGTGGAAAGCATGTTTAACGAAGAATTGAGGTCAATTGAAGCATGGTCCCATGATAGATGTCCGAAAGTGTTCCCAAGAACTGCTTTAAGGTATGCCATTCACACACATGACTGTTCTTGCATGGCAGGAATCACTGGCTTTGATATGTGCTCTGCTTCAGGGTCCACCCATGGGTCTGGGTCAGGATCGGGAGCTGAAGGAATAAATGTCTCAGCATGCTGCAAAGCTCGCCGAGATTGAGCACGGGAGGGCCGTTGAGAATGTGATGGTGATAATTGATGTGAAGGATGCCGAGAAAAGCCAGTTTCAGTAGATGGAACACGAGATGGAATGTGGCATCCTGCCCAAGACGAACTGTGTAAACTTCCAAAGGAGGATTGACGTGAGGGTGCACTTGTAGTCTGAAAGGACACTTGTGATGGTAGCTGTTGCAAGATTCTTGACTGCTGAAGCCCAGAACATGGTCTAGAAACACCAATTGCAGTTCTCAAGTCAGGAGTGAGCACAGGCAACAGTGCCGCTCTGCTGGTTTTGGTGGCTCTCTGCATATGCCGTCGTATCTGTTGCTTTGTCTGATAGATGAAGCCGTCTGGGTGCTTCTTACACGCATCACACAAACAAGGAACCCGAAGAAGTGTTGATGGGCACATGATATGTTGAATGGAGTGCGCCGAACAAGTGATATTCTACCAGTGGGTGTATGCAATATATGTCCACATGCGCACATGCGCATGCATTTCGATCGTGCGATGTGAGCTGTTGTTTCTAAGTTCAAATAAATTTTGCAATGTTTGAACTCTTAGAGTTGTACAAATTGTTCAAGAAAAACCACTTAGGAAAATCTGGGAGGAGCAGAATGTTTGGAAAATGTAAGAATATATACATAACGTAGTAATTTTCCAGATCTCATAATCCTAACACTTTGTGCTGTGTGTGTGTGTGCGTAACTTAGCCCCACGTACTCTGTGAAACTGGGACAGTTGAAATATCACAAAGTTCAGTCTAAATTACATTTTGGACTACTTTAAATAAAGTAAACTACTCATTTCGCATCACTACGTGTCCAGATATTGCCAGGTATGTCATTCCACAAGGCTGACCTCCTTGAACACAGAGTAACTCTACAAGGAGCCAGAGTGTATTGCTTTTCCTTGATGCACTGAACTGGCACATGTAACTCGAGGATACACATTTCTGCAGAGTCATGCAATGCCAAAGTTGACAGCTGTGCTCGCGATCGCCCTTTTCAACCACTCCAAGATATTTGACGAAGCTGGTATGCCCTCATCTGCTTTTATTTTCTTTCTAACACAAGAAAAGGCCACCGTGTCGCTACACAATACCTCCTTGCCGCTCTCAAGGGCTCTATTCCTGCCACACAGCTCCTACACTACCGGGAAGCCAACTCCAAGCTCCCTGGTCACCCCGAGCTTGGCTTTACTCCAGATGTCAAATTCTCCTCGGGCCGCCTTGGCCACATGTGGTGCGTGTTCTCTTTTTCTTGAAATAAACCATGCCTGACTAACTCTGCTTACCCAAAGGCCTCTCGTCAACCGCGTAGCTTTGGCCAACCGCGACGAGGTCATCTTTTGTATCGGATCCGACGGATCTCAGCAGGAAGGCAACGACGCCGAAGCTGCGTGCCTCGCCGTCGGCCAGAATCTCAACATCAAGCTAATCATCAACGCACCATCGCCAGACACCCCTCGTAGTATCTCGCAGGGTACAGCGTCACCAAGACCCTACAGGGGCACGGGCTCACCATTTTCACCGCCAATGGCGAGAACATCGATGACGTCTGGGCGGGCGTCATGAGCATCATCGCCCACAATGGTCCCACTGCTCGTACGTCTCAGCCCACACCGCTTTCTGATCATCTCACACGTCTTCCCTAGTCATCCTCAAATGCACAATGGCTCCGGGCATCCCAGACATTGAAGGCTCTACCCATAGACATGATGTGATTCCTGTCAAGTCCGCGCTCACCTACTTCGAGAAACGTGGGGGGTTCCCAGACTTTTCGTCGCTCTACTCTTCGATCAAGCCTTCCGCGCAGACTTACACGTTCATTGGCTCGACAAAGGAGGTCGGCGCGATGCACGTTATCTTCGGGGAGGCTGTCAACCTCGTCCTTGACACACTCTCTAAAGAGGAAGCCGCGCGGCGTGTCATGGTCATTGACAGTGATCTCGAAGGATCCACCGGTCTCAAGGTCATCCATCAGAAACACCCCGAGGTGTTTGTGCCCAGCGGTATTATGGAGCGTGGAAACTTTTCGGCGGCTGCTGGGTTCGGCTTCGAGCAGGGCAAGGTCGGCGTGTTCTCGACATTCTCGGCGTTCTTGGAGATGGTCATTAGTAAGGTAACGATGGTGAGGCTGAATAAATGTAATGTGCTTTGTCATTTTTCACATTCTGGAGGTGGGTTCTTGGGTATTCTCTCTATATCGAGTCCTGCTCATTTTCGAGTTTACTCTATTCAGTCGATGAGGTGCATTTGTTGCATGACATACTGACGCTTGAGTTAACCACCTCTTTAGATGGCCGACAACACCTGTCACTTTGGCGTCAATTCTTTCTTTGCCAACAACGGTCTCTCGGATGCACAATCAGCGCTCTACTTCCCCGCCAATGGTCAACAAATGATCGCAATCATCAAAAAAGTCTTTTTCCAGCCTGGTCTGCATTTTGTCTTTTCCACGCGCTCCAAGGTCCCCTGGCTCCTCTGTGAAGACGGGTTGTGGTTCTTCGACAACAAGTACGAGTTCACCCCTGGCAAAGACGAGGTGCTCCAAGTGGGTACCGCGGGGGACATCATCGCGTTTGGGGAGATGGTGTATAGAGCTTGGATGCGGTGCTTAGGCTTAGAAAGGAGGGGCTTGATGTCGGGTTGGTAAATAAACTGAGCTTGAATATGGTTGATGAGGAGGTGCGCTTCGATGTCGTCTTTTGTTCTTCATTCTTCGTGTTGGCTGATGCGAGTGGGGTTTTCGTAGATGATGCAGAAGGTTGGGAAGACAGGGTTTGTGCTCGTCGTTGAGTCGTTCAATCAAAAGACTGGTGTATGTCGTTCCTTCGTGTCACATGTGGGTGAACGCTGACACGACCTGTAGCTCGGGTCTAAATTCGGCACATGGCTCCTCGAACGCCGTCTTACGCCTAAATACGGGTACATGGGCAGCACGCACGAGGGTACGTACACCTTGTCTCCTCTCAAGTAGCTTGACGTTGACGCTGACGTACACATTCATTCTAGGATGCGGAGGCTTGTGGGAGCAGATACCTTATCAGGGTCTTGATCCAGAGTGTACGTCGCTTTGTTTTTCCTTTTGTGTATGTTTTTTATCCAGTGCTCATTTTTTGTTTTTGGAAAATGCAGCGATCATGGCGAGGGTTAAGCAGCTTATGGCTTATCAGGGTACTTTTTATTCTCGTACTGGTTGAACTTTTTTAGGGTTTTTTTCTGAAGCGTTTGTGTACTAAAGGTTGAACATGTTGTTTGTGCGCATCGAAGCGAGGCGCGTGTGGTGGTGGTGGCGGTGTGGCTTTGAGTTGAGTGTGGCAGGGGAGGGTGGATTCTTGGAATGAGAAGGGGAAGGGAGGGGTGATGTGTCGAAAGGAAGAACTTTGTGGGTAGTTTGTGTATTAATAGGTGTTTGTCAGCCAAGATGTGTGTATGTACTTTTGAATTGTCGTTGATTCCATTCTGTGACTTCGTCGTCCCGACCAGAAGGCAGCCTCTATCTCTCTAGAATAACCTGCTGTCTGCTTTTACAATTGTCTAGCTAGCTTATACCCATTGCAGTTTCCTCACCCCCGTAAAATGTTACAACCTGAACATAAATACACACAAGTAACATTTACTGGTAAGGTAGGCATCGGTATAGTGTCTGCCAAACCAAGGAGGAAACAAGTAAGGCATAAAGAAACTTAATAGTGGAAGTGGAATCCCTAATAAACTCAGAGGTGGGGGTGTTTTACAGTAGACTCAGTCGGGTAATAAACGACTATATTGCAGGTTCTAAGTACCTGTTTTACAGTAGACTATTGTCGCAGCATAACGCAAAACAAAGTATATTCACGTATCATATATATAATACACTGAAGTTCCAAGTCAGAGACAATTAGTATAAGTAAATAAGTATTTCAAATAACTTACCTGAAGTTCAAAGTCGGAGACAATTCGAACTCCAGGTATCTGTATGTATTTTATACTCAAGAGTGAAACATTTCGAATTTCATAGAAGTTTTCATGATGTAACGAAAGAAATGAAATGTATAGTAAAATGGAGCATGTTAGAAGTGTGTGTCTATGAAATACAGAGGTCACTCCTCAGTCTCCGTATAATGACTCTATTCGCGTACCTATGAAATACAGAGGTCACTCTACGGTACACGTAAGTTCGTTTGTCCATAATTCTTATAGGTAAACTGCGTACTCACCCTCAGTCTCCGTATAATGACTGAGGGTGACTGTCGCTCTCATCCATATAATATATCTTCATTTTCCACATGGCCCTGAGTGTGACCCTGACAGCTAACAATCAGTGCGCACGGTGCTATGGTGTACACGGATCTCAACAGAGCATACGTCATGAACAAATCATATGTGATCTTGAATTGATGTAAGTCTCCATAGTCAAATGTCATTTTCCCCGACACTCCCACTTGATGTCGATGGAGGAGGTAAGATTCAAAGTTTGTTGCAATATTTGACAAAGGTTTTGCGAGGCAGAGCTTTAGTCAAAGTGTTTGCTATCATGTCATGTGTCCACTCACCACAAATTACAACCTATCATTACTCCAATCCACAAAAACTCCTGAAGATGCCAAACAATATGCAAAATATGCCAATGAAATCAATTACTTATCAATGGTTGGGTCGCTTCTATACACAACCCAAACTCGCCTGGACATTCAGTTTGCTGTAAGCCTGGTGGCACAATTCTCCAACAATTCCGGTGTACTGCACTTAACAGCATGCAAACATATACTGCATTATCTTAAAGGCACCAAGGATTATGGTTTAGTTTTGGGTGGGTCTGCTGATAGCAAGGTGAATCTAGTAGGATGGAGTGATGCAAACTGGGTGCAGGATCATTATGACTAAAAATCCATCAACAGGTGGTGCTATGAGATCAACAGAAGCATTATATCATGGTCTTCTAAAAAACAACTTGGTATCGCTATGTCAACAGTCAAAGCTGAATACATAGCTTTAGCCAATGCCACAAGGGAAGCAATTTGGCTCTGTAACTTGCTTAATGATCTTGATTTCGGACAAACTGGTGCAACCACTATTTACACTGACAGTGCTGGAAGTATCACTCTCTCCAACAATCCTGTTGGTCACTCTCATGCTAAACATATCAACATACAATATCATTTCATTCACGATCAAATCAAGAGAGGCAACGTTAAACTACAATACATTTTGAGTTGTCACAGCATATTGCAAAACAGATGTATTCATGTACAAATATATAATAATAATATCTGGAGTCAATAATTGAAGATGATTTTGACTCCAGGTAATGACGTGTTTATAACTAAATGTATTAGTGAGACATGTGGAGTAGGGTCGAGGGCTTTTTGAATAGTATGAGTAAGTTGTATAAGAAATATTTGAAAAAGATGTGAATTAAAGTGAAACATACAAATTATGACAAGAACAAATGATGTTAAGATATGTCAGCACATAGCCAAAGTTGTCAGTCAATTTCCTTGACAGGGGTTGCAATTTTGTGGCAGCTACTTATGCCAAAACAATTTAGAATAGAATCGATGTAGGCTGACTGGTCGAGCCATATAATTCAATTGCTCCTGTAATATGAAGTCCAAGCATATAGTGGATTTTGCCCAGATCAGTTATGGGAATGAGCACTGAGTTGTGAAATGCGGAGGCCTTAACCGAACGAAGTGAGGTTGAGGCTGGGAATGAGCACTGAGTTGTGAAATGCGGAGGCCTTAACCGAACGAAGTGAGGTTGAGGCTGGGATTAAGCACTGAGTTCTCTATACATACTTGGAGCCCTAACCAAACGAAGTGAGGTTAGGGTAGAGGCTTAGTTGGGGGGGGTTTGGGGGCAAAGCCCTCAACGAGCTATGAAATTTGTGCCGAAGGCACGAATTGTAGCTCGTAATTGAATATGCCACAAAGACTTCATCTAAAGCTGGCTGACAATATGCTGGTGTGATAGTGGTCCATTGCTGGTGTGCATTTTGTGCACAAGTGGCTGCCACCAGCTTGTTCCACTCCTGTGGCATTTGACGGTTGTATGCCTAGTTGTACTCGGGCAAAGGAGCTGGCTGCTCCTATAAGGACTGCATGTCCTCACACTCTGAGGCTTCCACCTCTCAGTTGCTGTATCTCAAGTCATTTAACTTGACTCATGAGGACATAGGTGGACATACATCTGCTGAGTCCTCAAGCTTTTTTGACTTTTGCTGGTGTTTTCCTGGAGACTTTGCACCTCAAGCATCTGGAGCAAGTGTTTGCTCATTTCTTGTCTTGGAGGCTTGATACTCCTCCTCACTCATCATCACCAGCTTGTGGTCTGAGCTCAGTCCAGGCATAACCTGTACTTTCTTAACCACATCCTCCACCGTTGGTGCTTTATGCTGACTGAGTCATAGAGGATCCTTGTGCTTCTCTGTAGTGCGGTGACATTGCAGGCAATTATCAGTGTTGTCTGCTGTAGCCTGTTCTGCTGGGATTACTTTCCCATTCACCAGCACCTGACAGTGCTCAAAGTCTAGCATGACTTTGCTATGCCACATGAATGGTGTTCCCAATATCATGTTGTAGCTATCAAAGTTTGCTACATCCATATATTCCTGGCTATGTGAGCCCAGTGTCTGGATGGTTACATTTGTCCTGTACTGCACCATAGCATGGCTCCCAACAGTGCTCAATTGCAAGGCCAACAGAGTGTCTAACTCCTGTACAGAAATTCTGTACACATGTGCAAATTGGGGTGTAATATCTGAAGTGGTACTCCCAGAGTCCCATAAGGTCCAGGCTTTGTGACCATTTACATCCACATACAAGACCAGACACTCTTTGTCTGCACGTTTCAATGTAGGGTGCTGTAAGGTGCCCTCTGCCTGGCAAAGAGTCACCTTCTTTGTTTGTACAACATTATTCTTGTTGTGGTCATTTAAAGACAGCCAATCTGTCATTGCTGCCAGACACTCAGAGTCGCTGTCACAACTGTAGTACTTGTTGTCAAAGGTGTTGTTAAATACATCTACTGTGACATACTCCTCCCCCTCCATGACCACACTCTCAGGCTCTGCACCCAATGTCTCTTTGGAAGGCTTCTAATCATCTATAGGGGGCTCAGTCTCAGACTCAGTGGAGATATCTCCATCACTCCCACTCACTGCTGCTGTATGCATGGCACAGATGTGGGCTTGGAGTGCATATCCCTTTTTTGGGGCTCCTATTCTTGTAGGACAGCTGGTAGCATAGTGGCCTGATTGGCCACATGTGAAACATGTTCCTGTCTAACTAGATGGGTTGGCTGGCTTGAATTCCAGCCTTGGCTTAGAACATTCTCCATCCATAGCCTGCTCCAGTCATGGGCAGCTATGCCCTTAATTTCCTGCAGGAGCTCGGTATACTACAAACTGTGTGTTGTGGTCATGGTCCATGTTGGCTTTCTTAGCCAGGAAGGTCTCTATGTGCTGACCTCGTGGGGGAGCCACCGCAGGTGTAGGTTGTCTGCTTCCTCCTTTATAGCTACTACAATGCTTGTAGTACAATGCTTGTAGTAGTTAGCAGTCTTAAGAGACTGCTCATACCTTATGGCATACATCACAAACTCCTCAACATCATTGACCTCTGGAGACAACCTATCCTCACATATCAGATAGTGGTGCATGTCTGCTGGGATACCATCCAAGAATGTTTTGAGCATAGCGTACCCATCTGAGTATACTGCCATGTTCTGAGCATGGTCCTTAAGAGTATCATAGAATCCTTGTACACCCAACTTCTTGGTATACTTGGCAGACTAGAAGTTCTGCCTTGTGTCCTGTAATGTTGAGGGGTGCACAAATTAATTGTACAGTCCTGTAAGGACTCCCTTAAATGTCCAATTATACTGGACCTGGTTGACGTGCAATACTGCTTGTCAGAACCAACTCATGGCCTCTCTGGCCAAGAACTCTGGAAGAATGAAAATTCATTCTTGTTCCATATGGTCTCCACTGTAGGCAAGGTGGGTGCACATGTTCATTGCCCAGTCCTCCAAGTTGCTGAACTTGAATGCATCTGTCAGGAGACTCCTTATTTCTTCCTTTTCTCACTCCTTATCTCTTCACTCTCCCTTCATTCATTCTCTTATTTCTTCTGACATTATTTCATTTTACTGTTTTTATTCTTTCAACACTATCTGTTAGTACTACTCTCAGCCTTTGAGGTGCTCTGGTTCTTTAGCTACCATTCAGACAAGTGTGGGCCCCTCAGCACCGCTTCCAGACTGCTTATATAAGCCAGAGTTTGCCAGAGTTTGCTCCTTATTTGTGCAATTATTTGTGTAGGCAATTTTTGAGTTTTTAAGGTTTTGTTGCACTGTACAGTTGTTTCCCATGCTTCAGAGGCCTCAGAAGTGTCCAACCTGGCATAGGGAATCCCTAGACTTGTTCTCTTTGGATCTCCCTCTGTCAGGTGAGTAGTTATTATGATATTGTCAGTACATACTCTAATACACTTTGGATCTCCCTCTGCCAGCTGTGTGACTGAGCCACAGCCTTTAGAGGTTGCCCTTATAGCATCTGAGTAGGCACAAATGTGCCTACTGTCTGCTTTATGCAGCTTCACCCTATCTGGCAACTGTAAGGTTACTTCCAAGGTGTCATTGACTACTCAATAAAGGCAATCATGCATGGCTTTGCGATGCACACAAATGGCCTCTTGCTGGCCTGGGGATCTAGCTGCTAGATTAGTGGCTTGGGGAAGCAATTTCCTTGTTCACCCTGCTGTGGACATCCTGAATCTCCTTGACTGTAGACATAATTGTCTTCATCTCAGAGAGGTGATCTAGAGCACTTGTTCTGGCACCTACCAGAGACATCACATCTCATGGCACCATCTTGATTGAGGAAGTCTTCTTGATCATGATTGTTGCACTGTCCTAGTTTTGGAGAAGATTGATTCTCCTGGCCCCGCATCACAAATTGATGACACATTTCATCAATGGGCTTGGTGCCCTTAAATACAATGCCCTGATTGTCAATAAGAGATTGTTCCTTAGTCCTGAGATCACCATTGTGCATACATTGATATGCAACTCTGTTGCTTAGCATTTCGCCATTGATATGTGCAGCATCAAAGATGCCTCACTTTTCACCTTAAAAGCTGTACTGACTTGCCCTTCCAGACCTGACACATTTGTCCTAGGGTCTCAGTTATGCATGTGCAGGGGCTCCTCATGCCCCTCTTGTCCTACTGAAGTATAAAAGATACTCACTAGATTTGTCTTGGGCACTTCCTGCACCTGTGCTAGTGCCTCTACTAGCTCGACTCTGATGTCCTGATTACAATGTGCTGAGCATTCCTTGGAAGTGTGGCTCCAGAGAGTCAACACCCCTGACTGCCTTGCAGCTTTATGCTGCAAATACATCTGGAGTTCTAAAGTAAGAACTCTCACCATCAGATCAGTATATTTAGTACTGAATACAGTGGGCACCTCATGCCCTTGTCATCTAAGTGCTACTATATGCACTGAAGTGTATTGCTTGAGTTGTGCCTAGGTGGTGTATTTCATCACCTCTGGATGCAGATCTCAAAACACCCACAGACATACAGTGTAAGCGGTTTTCAACTCCTGCTCCTTTGCTCTGGCATTGTCATCAGTAAATGACTCAGCAACCTCTTTTGGAAGGTCAGCAACCTTCTGAACCTCATCTATTGCCAATATATGCAGAAAACAATTTTCTGCGTTGCCTGCTTTATAGGTTGCATCCTCCTCTGATACCTCTTCTATGTAGGCTTCTGCTACCCTGATGGGCATTGAGCCTGCTGCACCCACCTGGCCCCACTATTCTGGCTCAGAGGCATATGTCTCCCAGTCCATACCAATAAGTTGGTTACTCCTAAGGCACTCTGGGTGCTTGTCAACTATCTGACCTCATCAGAGAGCCTTTTGAAAGCCAATCAGCTAGACTGTTGAAGTTCTCCTGGCAACTGCGCAACTGGAGGAGTTAATCCCTCTGGCATCTTGTCCTGAGGCTATTGCTGGCCATCATGTTGCAAGTTCTCAGCTCTCTGGGCCTTACTACCATTCTTAGGCAGGTCAGTGCTCTGACCTCAATCTCAAGCCTTGGGTCCTGACTGGCCCACATTGGATGCCTGCACATCCTGAGTATCTGTTAGATTGCCCTGTAGATCATAGATGTTCTGCCCACAGTCAGTGGTGGCTGCAGTTATAGGGTTACTCATTGATTTCCTGTCTGAAATTTGCATGGTGTAGGTGTGCAAGAAGCT
>QFEW01003628.1:0-14836 GCA_003316525.1 Termitomyces eurrhizus | reverse complement strand
ACAACAGTCCAACTCAACATGCCCATCTCTCTAAATTGAAGCACATCTGCATCATCCACATGCTTCAAACTATGCTTTTGGGCCTTTCTGAAGAGACAATCATTAGAAAGCAGAATCAAGCAGACAGATATACAATAAATAAAGAACAAATGAAGGATGGATGGAGTATCAACTTGTGCTGAATTTCTGGCAGATTTTTTTTTTGCTCTATTCTGCTGCCAGCTTCCATAAACAACTTTCCTCCTGCAGTGTGAGTTGATGCATAACATTTTTGACAGCCACATTATATTATGCAAATGAATCCAATCTCAAGGCATTGTGATCCTTACCTCTCAACAAGTTCTAGATCTCCTCATTTATCTCCTTTGGCATTGTTTGCTGAACAATGTCTCACAATGAAGTTTTTAGAAGAACCTTTGGATCTTTATGCTGGTAATAAGGGCACCAGCAATTCTTGATATACTGGACAATCTTCTATTCAAGCAAATGATGTCTAGTTCTTTGCAATGAGTTGCTATACCTACTTTGATTCTCTCTGTCTACTCTTCCCCTGTCTTTGGCTCTGTCCCCTTAGTGGCCCAGTAGTTGAAGATATCCGTTAGGATTTTATCCTTCAAGATAGCAGTCCAAGCTTAAGGAGTAGTTGAGAAGTGGTAAAGTTCCTTGTATGGTTCAAAAATAGATCTTTCTTCAGCTGTAAATATTGGTTCCACTCATTTTTTCTTTGGTAAAAATATTGGTTCAGGTGGTTGCAGGAGGGCAGACATGTTTGTAGACAATATAATTTTCTTCTACCACACAGTTCTCAACCAAAGGATCACATAATAAAATATATATTTCTATTCAGTATTCATTGATAACAGACAGATTCTGTTTATTATCAATAGATATGGTCCGCTGTCTGCTGGTATCCAGCCCATCCAAGTTGGAGCATATTTCCAATATTAATGAGTGGTTTTGTTAGATCTCCAGTACAAGAGCTAGGTCCTGGCCATAGATATTTGACTATGAATCTAAACTCTCTGAAAAAACACAAGCAACCAAGAACAACAGTTATCAGGCAAAGGGACCTCATCCTGTTTGCTGAGGAAAGGACATAACTCACTCAGAACACACAAGGGTTGCCAGTCCTCATAATACAATGGCTACTACTGAGTCTCATTCTCATTATAACTGATGCACCACTTATAGCATTTCCAGATAATAATAACTTTGCATACTTGGACAATAATCTAATGGTAGATGATGTAGATAATACAATGCCCATATTTATAAGGCATGTAAAGATGATTTGATTTATAAGGCATGTATATTGGAGGGTATTTCTATATCCAACACAATTCATTGTATGCAAACTGTCATTAAGGGAAGATCAGGATCAGGGCTCTTGAGGACTATGAGCAGAAAAAGGATATTCAGGAGCAAGAGTTTCTACGACTCAAATATCAACTAGATGTTGAATTTCTATCAGCAGATAATGATTTGGGACATTCAGCAGTGCATACATTTATGACTTCAGATTTCCTAAGCAGACTTTAGGATGCCGGCCTTGATCAAATTATAGAAGAGGAAGAGCAACAAGAACCAGAGAATAATGTGCCAATAGAAGATATTCCAGAAGATCAGCCAGCCATGAACAGGTTCTGTATGGACAGATATGATTGTTTTGAGAATCCAATACAACAGATTGTTCATACAACTGGAGTACACTCTATTACTGTCATTTCATGTGAGTATTCTGAAATGGATGTCTTGGTGGAGAATACCATCTACTTGCAGCTGGTCCCCAGTACATTTGATTAAACATGGATATATTTTATAATGGCTGTGCTGGATAACATCTGTCTGACAAATCTAAAGTGTAAAGCATCTGCCTACCAGTACTGGCAGAAAATTGCAAGAATAACTTCTCCAATTGCATCTTCTGGTGAGGTAGATAACTTTTATTATAAGCTATGACAAATTTCTTGTTTATGATGGTGGCTGAAGAAATTGAAGTGGGCAGGCTTTAAACATGATGAATTGAGGCACTTCATGGCACCAGACTATGGTGAACTTGCAATATTCTATCCAACTTATCTCCAACTAGAAGTTGATCTTCTATCCAACTGGAAAAAAAATCCTGTCTAATGGAAGTTCAGTCATTCTTTAATGATGGATGGCAACTTCAAGGTGGATCACATCTGACATTTTAATCCTGCTCATGATGTATGGCATTCAGAAGGTAGTGGTATGATGGCTAGGAGGGATGAGCTCATTTACTATTTCAACTATGCAAAGTAACAGCCAATAGTAAGTGACATTTTTTAACTCTATCTGTCTGCCATCTGCTCATTAATTTAATCCTGTCTGTTGGCCATCCACTGGACCTCCGTCTGTCCAGGGAGCAGCTTGTGAAAACACATTCAAAGCTATTGAAAAGGCTCTAATAATGAACAAGTCATGCGACATTACTGGTATTGTTGCAACAATATGTACACGGCATGGCTGCTTTGCTCTTAATAGTGTAACAAATTTGACCCATAGTGAAAGCCAGGTTTACACAGACTTTTCTATTATACGGACAGTTAAAATAACCAACATAGATGGGATTCAGCATCTTCTATTAGTATATGATATAGCATGCCAGTGGTGTGTCAAATTTTCTAAATGGCTTGCTAAAGCTGAAGAAGTTCTGCTAGATAATCTACTTATAGACTTTACAATAGGACTTCTTCATGTCCATGGGCATAAGAAAGATTGTTTTTTCTGCTTTGCCCTATTCTTCATTTTTGGGGCTGGTTATTTGGCTGGGAAGATAATTGAAAGTTTCTGATCTACACTCAATAAAGTCTCACAGATGGCTCATACAGCTACCTTGCCACATTGAGCAGAAATCTTTGATGATCACATGTGTGACTCAAACTGGAAAAAGCTGCTTGACATAGTTCTATTCCTATGTTGAAAGCACAGGACTGCTGTTGAGATGAGAGATACAGCCGTTCAATATTTCACCAAGCAATCTGTTAGAATATCAACAGATTTACTAACAAGCTGAGAAGCCAGGATAGCTAAGGCAAAAAGGCTCAGAAAGGAGGAAAACTGAAAAGCAATAGATATTCTAAAAGCTTGTACAATGACCTTCAATAATGCAAGTGAAGACTGAATAGCAGCAGACAGTAGAAACCACTCAATAGATGTTGCAGTGACAAATATTCATTTCTTTTAGATTCAACTTGCCCTTGACATTGAGGAGCAGCAGTAAAATGTATTGCTGATGGCCCAACCTATATTACTAATTAAAAGTTCAGAATTGCAATTTAGAACCAGGTTTGCCATTTGAATTGGCATGCAAGCAATGATAATCAGCAAAAGCTTAAGGCAGAAAAAGAACGATTAAAGATTTGACTCAATGTCCTTGCTGCTTCTCAGGACAGGAGCGAATTTATTGCTAGTGGCATTCCTGGTTCATTAAGAATCAAGGTATCTTGGATATGACATTCTAATTCCAGAAAATGAATCTGCAACTATTTCTGAATATGAGTCCTCTTATTAACATTTCTATTATTATTATATTTGTTCGTAAACATATCTCTTCAGTTAATCATGTTCATTATCTACATGCTAGAGCACAACATAACAGATGGACAGAGGAATGTCAGCTTGTCATGAGTGAAATGAAGTAGACAGTTTGGTATTTCTTCAACCAGGCAGATATTTGATCAAAGCATGATATGTCAGTGAATAAAAGAGGTCTCCAGTCATATGCTCACAAAAAGGTGGCTATGTAGCAAAAATTGGCCTCAATCCAAACTGCAAGAGATTTACTATGAAAATAGTAAATGCAGAAATGGATTGATGTGATAGATGTAGAGACAGATTGAACTGATGGATGCAGAATATTATTATAGCTTGCTGCTATCAGCAGATGATCAGAATGGATTTGTGATAGTCACATGCCATGGAATTATTGAAAATCACTTTTGTTTACAAGGTACAAAAATCTAATACATAGCAGCATCCACTTCTACAAACAACAGTGCAATGGCATCTACTTCTATACCACACAATGTCCTGTCCCAAGCTACTGTACTAGAAAATTTGCAAGAGGTTGTTGACTATATTGAGTCACATCTCATTGCAGCACTTTCCATATTTGGCAATTTTATGCCAAGTCTTGAAACAGAAGAGGCATGGATTATCCAGCATCTAGACAAGGAGTTGGTAAGATAACTTCAAAATATGTAAATATATTATGATTTGAATGTAGGCCATAGAACTTTGTATTGTCATATCTGGGGGCTGTATCACTGAATAATGTGGTTTGCAATGTCCCAGACATTATCAAAAGCATGAGCCAATTTTTCCCTCTCTAAAATCAGCAAACCTTTCTCATAGAGATTCTGGAGTATGGCTGTCAAGATCTAATCAGGAATCTGTATAGCTGTGATTGGTAGAACTACATTGGCTGAGGTGGAACCACATTAGCTGAGAGGATGTTCAGGTTTTAAGTAATGAAATACTAAAGAGTATTGCCTTCTCATACATCAGCAAGGCTTCCATTCTCTTGAAAGCTTCTTGGCATGCAACCACTGGCTATCCATGACATTGCCATCCGCAGATAGATTGATATTCATCCCACTACCAGACAATTTGCTCCGTGTGTTTGCAGGTAGCAGATCTGCCAGAGGCCACCAGCAGATGCTTCTAGCTCTAGATAAGTAGCAGTCGCTAAATAGGACAGAACATGTCACAACAGCCAATGATATGATCTGCCTGTTTGCTAGCAGCAAGTCTGTTGCTGCTTTCATTGTCAGTTCCATTGCCAGATCTGTGGATCCTGCTCAGATGGGCCAATTGACAAGCATCAAGTCCCATACCAATAGTATTGATGATAAGCAGCCTGATCTTCAAGACTGCCTCTCTATGGCCTATCTTACCACTCTCTTCAATGTTAACTCTTCTCAATGGCCATCTTTGATGCATATTGAACCCTCAAACCCACAACATCCATTCCATTATCTCTATAGTCAGAGTAAACCTGGACTGGTGTATGGCCCTACAATAGAACACTCTCGCATTGTGGTTCAACCAGCATCCCAACTTCCTTCCACCCCAGCAGCTCATATCTATTAGACATTCATGGAGCTGGGGGAAACTGATGACAATCAGGTAGATATCTCTAATCTATCCATTAGTGACCCTGACTTAGAGGGTATCCCTCCTTTGTTCATTGTGGTAGATGATGAGATGGAAGACAAATCTTTGTTGCCTTTGTTCATTCCTGCAGAAGAGAAGATGGAAGACAAATTTTTGCTGCCTTTGTTCATTCCTGTGAAAAAGGAGACAGAAGACAATGATTTGCCCCCTTTGTTTATTCCTGCAAAAGAGGAGATAGACAACAATTCCTTGCCACCTCTATTCATTGTTGGTGAAGGAGCAGAAAGACTAACAGCAATTGAGACCATGGCAGCTGGTGACAGCAGACAAACAGAAGTCTAGTTCAGAGGGGTGGACATATGGCAACTGAGGACAAAGAAAACCTTCTGTTGCTATTTCTTGTGATGGCAGAAGAGACAGATAGAAGCATAGCAGCCAATGACAAAGAAAATCTTTCACTGCTTTTTGATATAATGGCTCTTCAATCCCAATCTTCCCCCTTCCAACAATCTCCTTCTCCAATCCTACCTACTGATAACAATGTCCGGAAGTGGGAAAAATATGAGACACATATGACTCAACACAAGGATAAGAGAAAAATTAACAAATTGTATCAACAACATGAGTTATAATTTGGCAGTGGTAATCATAGTTCATTTATTTCAACAGAACAAGAATTTTGTGCTAGAGTAAAACATGGTCAATGTAGGCCTATTGGCCCTTTCAATCAAGCTGATTGTACTGATGATGTGTCTGTTGATATGTCAGAGTCACCCTCACTATCTTCATCGTCATGCCTAATAGCAAACTATAAAGACATCACACTTACCAGACCTCAGAGGCCATATACACTAGACAACTTTGCATTTTTGACAGCAGACTACCTGCTTGATGAGGATTTGTTCTATTCACATGCATTACATAAATCTAATGAAGAGGAGGAATACACATCGGATGAGTAATTTAATTGTTAATTACTATAATTATTGGCTTTTCCATTGGTTATTTTTTGTTAAAATTAACCATTCCATTGTGCTGGTGATGAGTCTATCATAAATCTGTTGAATCTGTTATGCCACTCTCATGGATAAGAGATGGGACACATCAGCAAAAAACAACACACTATTCAACGGTTATACAAGGGGGACTCAAGCTCTCCAGTTGTGCACTAGAAGAAATATAAACTGACAATATTCTGCTAGACCACAGGACATTGTGTGGATTATACATAAATATTGCTCTAGTATTGTGTACTAGGCTACAGCACTTTACTACAGACATTTTAATTAGTTTGAATAGGATACAGATCTACTGGACTTGTTTTCCCCTCTTTCAACTCAGTACTGGCCCTACTCAAATATTTGTCATTTTTACACAGAACCTAATATCTGCTGCTGTCTGCTTATGGACAGGACACAGCTCTACCAGACTTGTTTCTCCTCTTTCAACCCAGCACTATCTCTACTAAAATATTTGTCATTTTTATACAGGAAGAGGACATCAGCTGGCTCACATGCATGCCAGCAGACAGTGGACACTCATACACTCCTTTTCACCCTTCCTTCTCTTTCTCCCCAGTGCCATTCTCTCCACTCTCCACACTACCTCACATGTCATCTCTATCTGCCACATGCATCCTGCTTCCCTTCTCCTACCTAACCTAATGTCCAATATCTGCTATGTCTGCTGGCATACTAGCAGACATCCATACTTCTCCTCTTCACCCTTCCCCCTCTTTCTCCCTACCTTCATCCCTCTTTTGCTACCTCCCAATGCCCATGCACCCCCTTTTCTTCTCTTCTGCTCTAATGCCAGGTGATGCCAGAAAATGCCAGACAATGCTGGGGGTTGCTGACAGATTCATGTAAATGCTGACAAATATCAGTAGATATCTGGCAGATGTTGACAGATGTACTGTAAGGGCAACCTCTAGAGGCTGTGGCTCAGTCACACAGCTAGCAGAGGGAGATCCAAAGCGTATTAGAGTATATACTGACAATATCATAATAACTACTCACTTGGCAGAGGGAGATCCAAAGAGAACAAGTCTAGGGATTTTCTATGCCAGGTTGGATGCTTCTGGGGCTTCTGAAGCATGGGAAACAACTGTACAGTACAACAAAACCTTAAAAACTTAAAACTTGAAAATTGACTAACCAAACAACTGTGTAAACAAGGCAGGAAAACTTTGGACTTTAGAAGTCAGAAAGGCAAACTCTGGCTTATATAAGCAGTCTGAAAGCAGTGCTGAAGGGCCCACACTTGTCTGAATGGTAGCTAAAGAACCAGAGCATCTCAAGGGCTGAGAGTAGTACTAACAGATAGTGTTGAAAGAATAGAAACAGTAAAATGAAATAATGTCAGAAGAAATAAGAGAATGAATGAAGAGTGAGTGAAGAAATAAGGAGTAAGAAAAAGAAGAAATGAGAAGTCCCCTGACATGTACAATGGGTCCCAATGAATGCTGACAGATGCTAGTGGGTCCCAACAGCTGTCAACAAACTCTGACAAATGCCAGCTGATGGCCAGCTGATGGCAGATAATGCCAATGCCTCTCTAAAGCTACAAAAACTCTTTTGGAAGGTATGCCACCTCCTTTCCACCTCAAAATATCCATATAAGGACCTGCAGAGACATAAGTGGGCAGCCATCCATTGTGTTATCCAACTTTTGATTCTATTTGCTAGTAATGGACCTGTGGTGCAACGGTTAAATTGTTAGTGCATTCTATTGCTGAAAGCTTTCCTAAGGCCAGGGGTTTAATTCTTCCCCACAGGCATAGGGCTAAGAGAATGAGTTACCCTTTTTTTTGGTCCAACCAGTTCCGATGAACCTGCATAAGCCTCTGTAGATGTCCACTAGTGCCTTGTGCAGGCCTGTATAAGCCTGCATAGGTTTGAGTGGATCAATGTATGTCTGCTGGTGGCTTGCATAGGCTTGTGTAAGTCTGCAGGGCCCTTTTGTGGATGTATGCTGGCATCAGAGGTGGGAAAAGGAGGGAAGGAGAGGCATACAGCCTCAAATTATTGCGGGAAGAAAAAAAAAAGGAAGGGAAGTGGGAAACCTTGTGGAAGGTTTACTCATGCCATGACATCCACCAACGGAAGTTTTCACTTGTGGGCTGATGCCCATTAGTAGCTGCTGACACACATTGATGTCCACTAGTATCTGCTGGCATCCACCGGGCCTGCATGCACATATATGTGCCCATCTTTTATTGATCCACTGGACCATGTCATACAGCACATAGTGACATATCTATAGTGCTATATTCTATAGCATTGTGGAGACTGCTCCACTACAGTGTAGCAGACTCTACTAGACATGTATAGTACAGCACAAAGCGAGCTCCCATATAACATACAACACATACCATTGTAATGTCTCTATATGTTTGAAGATTCTGAATCTGGCATTCTGGGAGGGTCAAAAGATATTTCTTCTTCTAGTTCTGTGGATGATATACCCTCCAGACACCATAGTATCAGCTCCAAGATGTCTCACATTGCTGGTCAGACTGCTTCTTCCCAATCTGGTATTGGTAGATCATCTACAAATTGTTGGAGTGCTACCTCTAAGCTGTCTCGTTCTGCTGGGCTACCAAAGAGGAAAGGTAAAAATAAAGAAGCAATATAATCACTAGCACATGGACTACATATAGTTCCTTCAGTTTTCTGTGCTTGTTGGTAGAATTTTGATTTTGTTGTTTGCTGCATTCTGATCCCTTTGTTTTTTTTGCTTTGCTGAACTACATCATACTATTTCTGTGTACATCACCCTATTTGACTACAAAATCTGGTGTGATGTAATGAATTGACATTATTTACAATGTGCCAATGGTCTTGTGTAAGAGTGTTATAGATGGATAAAACTAACTCAGTATGACCTTTGTATTTATTGATATTATAGCATGTATTTACTGTTTGATGGTTTTACTTGCTGAAGGTTGTGTCATCTGTTGTGTATGACTAATTCTTATGGTTCAAATTTGTCTATAGTTAATCTGATGTCAATCTAAATATGGGCTGCCATTACATATTTATTTTATTTATTAAAATTGTTGATTTTTTTTATTTTATACATATATATGTGCATTAACACCCGCAAACCTCCATCTTGTCCTCCCTTCTGCCCTTTCCACACACATATGTCCTTTTTGCTAATTTTGTTATATGTTTATGACTTCCCCTCATCCTCACTTATCAAACAAGGCTTTTGCATCCTGTTCCTGGTTCACTGATGTGCTGCTATCAGATGGAGATCTTGCTATCTGCTATGGATAAGATACAGCAATCTACATAAGCAAATATTGTCAACTCATTTATTGTTAATGATACCATACATGCTGTTGTCAGTTTGTAGCAACTTTTTTAATGCTGAATCTTTTGGTGCTCATATCAGAGAAATTTATTTCTGCCTACAGACATCAAGTCTATTGAGAGTATGATAGTTTCTGAGTACAATACTGTTCATTTTATAGCTTGTTAGTTACATCTTATATTTTGATACTGTGGACTTACACATATTTGCCAAGTTCACAGTTTAGCTCCTCATGGGTGCACAACTGTTCTTCATAATTTTTTGTATATTGCATTGGCCATCTCACCTCTCATGTTACTCAATCCTCAAGAGTATAATGAAATTGGCATGAAGGAGACAGTTTTTAAGGTGTAATTGTTCTTTTGTATGCCATATTAATAGTTAATTGTATTATTAATATGTCAGTTATGGAATCACATAGGAGGGCTAGAACAATTTCCTGCTGTAGTGAAAGCCAATTGAGCGTTGTAGAAGGTGTTATTTTCTACAGCTCTTGGTGGGAACTTTTTACAGTAACTCAGGTCCGCATTTGAACAACTGGAGGGTGTGGTGAGGAATGCCATGCCTCATTGGGTGAACCTCATGAATGGGTCTTCCAGCATCCCTGCTATCCTATCTTTGCAGTCCAATATAATTGATCAACTTGATATGGTGGTATATTTGAATGTTTTACCTTTTCCTGACAATTCTTTACCCCTGCCCTCACTCGCTGGAAGCGCCTCTGATATCAACATCCCTGTGCCTAATAATTCCTGTTCCTTTAGCATTACATATAATAAGGAGCTCAATACTAACGGACTTTGTGATAAAAACATATATTCTTCTTAATCTGCTAGAAAAGATCCATCTCATTAAACTATCAATGCTGGCAATGCTTGCAACACTCATAGTACATACACATTACCTTTACAAAAATAGGGATGATCCTTTCAATGATGATGTCAATAATAGCAGTAAAAATCTGAGCAAGTTGACAAACAAAACCAGACGACTTGGTGGATGTAATGCAGCAGACAGATGTTTGTCTATCATCTCTCCTCTGCCATATACTCTCAATGATCAGAAACGTTCTCCTTTTGTGCTGATGTTGATATCAATAGAAGAGATGCATCTGGTAGAAGTGACGCTAGCAACAATAATCAAGACATACTCGATATTCCCGACGTCAATCCATCATCTTCTGACAACCTGATTTTTCCACTGGATGAAGGATGTCCAGGTTCAAATACTGAAAGCAATGTATCCAAGTTGCAATTACAAAGATATGCTGAAAAAAATAAACCGTTGTTTGTTCCTTCTCCCAAAAGAAAAAGATACTCATGCAAAAACATCAAAACCAATGCAGATACACATAATACTGGTATCAACAGGACATAGCCTAGCAATGTTAGAACAGGCACTTATAGCAGCAGGATCGACGGTGTGACAAACACCTAGATTGAACATGTATTAGTATAATCCTCAGTAGTGTGTAAATGGAACTGTATTTGTCTGTACCTAGATTGAACACGTATTAGTATAATCTAGGTATTCTTTATCAGTATGTAAGGTTAAATGTTCGGTTGTAAGTAACGTACCCTCAGTAATGTGTAAACGGGACTGAGGGTACTTGGTGTGGACTGTATCGTATATATAGGTAAGGAGAGGACAAAGCAGGGTGGCCAAAGGTCAGTGAGTAGGGGAGACAAAGCAGGTGGCCAGAGGTTAGCGAGTATGTGATGATAGGTTCTTTGAATATCACATATCACATATTCCAACAAGCAAATGCATTCCTTGTGTCCTCATTGATTTGACTCTTGATACTACTGTACATAACCCATTGTTTACTATGTTATTTCATTGTGTGATGGATGACCTCAGGACTTAGAGTTCAACAATTCTGATATCAATGTATCCAATGACATTGTATTTGTGATGGGTGAAAGTCCTGTTAAGTATGCAATTCACAGTATGGATTGCACATATATATTTACTCCCAAGTTCTATGTAAGACATGTACTGTTGCTGATCACTCTATAGTTAAAAAAGGATTTGCAATAGTTTTACTTACTCCACAAATTGGTTGTTATGGGGTCTACTATACTGATGTTTATCAAAATGGCTTCTATGGATAAATTAACAGACCCCACTAATACCAGCATTTCTAACTATCTGACTAAACATACTGCTGTATTGATCAAAGGTGTTGATAATGTAGACAATGGATTTACCAGTGCCACGCTGATCTCCATCTGCAACATATACAGTATTACCACTATTTATAGTATGCATGTTTGTATGTTCTTGCATTCTGTTCCATACACTTACACATGATAGATTTCACCTCACTAGATATTCAATGTACTTGTAGAGGTTCACCAGTTGACATGTTTGCTGCTGTTTTGTCTGTAGAACCATGGACTCTGAGCATGCTCGATATGCCTGCAGTACATGATCTATTTCCTATATTATCTGTGTCCGGTGATTGGTTTGCATGGTTGCAAGTAAATGGTCAATCCTTGTACTGCAACTTCTCTGACCATTATCCAATATCTGACATGCAGTGGGCAATAGCATCAACCAGATCTGCCCATCATTATTGGCACATTGGTGCTAATGGGTATGGTACTTTTTTACTAGTGAAAACAGAACTCAAGTTATTGTACATTGCACAACCAAAGTCAGTGTCAGAGGACTCCTCATTTCTTTCTTCTTTCACTCCTTATTCCTTCACTCTCCTTTCATTCATTTCCTTATTTCTTTTATCATTCTCTCATTTTGCTGTTTCTATTCTCTCAACACTATCTGTTAGTACTATTCTCAATCTTTGAGGTGCTCTGGTTCTTTAGCTATCATTCAGACAAGTGTGGGCCCCTCAGCACTGCTTTCAGACCACTTATATAAGCCAGAGTTTGCCAGAGTTTGCTCCTTATTTATGCAATTGTTTGTATAGGCAATTTTTGAGTTTTTAAGGTTTTGTTGTACTGTACAGTTGTTTTCCATGCTTCAGAGGCCTCAGAAGCATCCAACCTGGCATAGGGAATCCCTAGACTTGTTCCCTTTGGATCTCCGGCTGCCAGGTAAGTAGTTATTATGATATTGTCAGTACATACTCTAATACACTTTGGATCTCCCTTTGCCAGCTATATGACTAAGCCACAGCCTTTAAAGGTTGCCCTTACAATCAGGGTCTTTTGAGGATTTTGCTACCATACCTATCTTTATGAAGAAATACATTATGCATGAGGCAAACACTGACTTGTGGGATATCAAAGTGGTTGTATTGAAACCTGGTAATGTTTTGTGAGTGGTGCCATTATATTGCTGCATGCATAGATGATATGACTGTTTTTATAGTATCATGTGTCCTAATATGCTACTTTGTGTCATGACACCAGTGCCTTCCATATGTGTTGGAGGTCATTATTATCTAGTATCCACTCTTGCTGATTCTGTTATTGGGATATATTATCATTTTGTGTTCAGTCAAACTCTCACAAATGCTGATCACAGAACAGCTTCTCATTTTATACTGGTTTACATCCTTGCACATTACTATCGCTATGCAAAGAAACTTTTTGAGAGCAATCAAGATAAGCATGTCTGACGTTGACTTCTAAATTTTAGTTTATTGGATATTATTTTTTTGTTTTAATTTTTTAATTTTTTAATTTTTAATTAATTGATTATTTATTTACTTTTTTAGACTGGGAGTATCAGCATGTGCCGGATTGAGATACCTGAGAAGGTGCACTGTTTATTGTTTTGCTGTGCAATTATTAATTGGAACTACCTATTTAATACAGATATTCACACATTTGAGTCATTTATCAAAAACCACTTGAGGGCCTGCAAAATTGTGTACTGGTAGTTTGTTTGTCATACCTTTTGCAGGCCTGGTGATTTTTTAAATAGTTACAATGTGTTTCAGACCATTTATTTCATGTTTTTGGCTTGCCACACTCACATGCTCATTCTACTTAAGAGAGCTGCTCATGCATTGGAAATACAAAGTGAGGTTGAAGAGCTAGATATCTCTTCAGTTCAGATGACAGTTTGCAAATGTATATGTGGCAGGCCTGCATGGAATTTTTTCAAAACTATGACAGCCAGTTCTTCTGACTGATTGTTTTATTGGAACAGCCTAACATACACTGTTGAGAAATCTACTTGTGATGCATATGGTGCACTACAGTATTGTCAGTCTTCTCTTCTTATTGATTTATTCATTTGTATATAATAGATTGTCTTTATCTCAATAGTTTAGTTTACAAAGATAAGGAAATGGCATTTGAACTCGGATACTCTCTATTGCACATATTATCTTGCCTAGATCAGAACAATCCTAAAAATGATGATGTTTACAAAACCCTTGTATACAGCAATGGAAACAATTTTGATGATGACTTTGAGTTTCTTAACAATGCTATAAATGAACTATATTCGCATTAGTCTTCAGGCCATGAATTCTTGACAGAGGAAACTGTTTTGCCATCTAATTGTTGTTTGCAACGCAAAGAATTGCCAATCTGTTTGACTTCAGGATCTGATTAAAATATCTGCAAATGAGATTGTTTGTCTTTGCCTGCTTCAGAACACACTCATTGTCAAAGTATGTATTTATTGTCATAACATATTTATATTAGCAGATGCTTACTCATTTAACCATTGTAGTTTGTCCTAAAATTGCATTTTCTGACCCCTGAATCCTACCTCTGAAACTGTACTATTATGCTATACATCTATGTGTGTATTGTTTTTTTATTTATTTTTATTTTTTTTGTTCTTTTTTATTTAAAAAAAAAATAAAAAACACCAATGAATAAATACGGTATATAATTTGTATGGTATAATAAACTGAATATATATAAGTAATTGTTTTGTTTGATGTTACATTGCTGTCTTGCACCTATAAAGTAATATAATTGTTCTCTCAACTCTTAAATAGTGTAAACTAACATATAAGCTGTTGTAGCTCACCTGTTTAATATTGTACTAATATATTTACTTGTGTTATATACATAAAGCTACATGAGCCTGGTATTTAAGTAGGCGGTAATTAGGTAGACATATCCTAGCTTAAACACAACGTATATGTGCCTTTAAATTTCCTGCTAATTTATCTCTCCTCGTTGCTATATTGTTTGCTCAGTGTTGGTATTTTGTATATTTGATACTACTCAATATTATTCATTGTATCATATATGTGTGAAATATATTGTTTTATAGTATACAGTGGTATGTATCTGTTAATGTAACGAAGTTACAGGAATTGTGAGCTTAGTGTTCACACTGCACAGAATCAGACCAGTCCGGTCTATTGACTATGAAGTACAAAACAAAAATAAGCTGCTTTGTAAGCAGCTAGTAAACTAATTATATAGTAATGTAAATTAAT
>QFEW01003626.1:0-13937 GCA_003316525.1 Termitomyces eurrhizus | reverse complement strand
AAGAATAACATTAGTAAGTAGCGGAAGATGTTTCGGACAAAGAAGTACCTTCGTCTGCCACTTGCTCTGAGCAGCAGGCGAATCAGCACTCAAGCAATATACAGCATATTCCAACGAGGTGAAATCAGGATAAATATCACGGAAACCACACGCCTGATTTGTGCAACCGGCTTGTGAAAGAAATGGTCAATGTTACGTTGAAAAAACTCAACACAGCCGCTTACGCGTATCGGCTTTTGGTACCAAAAAAAGGACTACCCCCTTTTCAACAGCCAGACTAGCAATATCCAAATCCTCTCCTTTCTCGTTCTTGAGCGTCACGCTCGGCAAATTGTCCACAATATCGATTGGAGCCCCCTCTTTGTCTTCAAGAGCTTCTTCATCGCTATTTGTTTTTGCCTCCAGAGCCGTTAGCCCTCATTTACATCATGTATAGACATATAAATCACCTTTTTTTTCGAGACTGACGAGCCATCTTCCGAACCAGCATCCTCAGTTTCTGCGGCCTTCGCAGACCGTTTCTTCGATGCAACTTTCGGCTGCTCTTCTTTCGGCTGTGTTACAATTCGCGATGAACGTCGCATAGGTTTTGTGCTCGTCGCTCCTAAGCTTTTACGAGGAGGCATGGTCAAGTCTGTTGGATGAGTGTGCTCAAGGCACGGTGCAGTGTGATGTTACGGTGTAACGGACGGCCGTGACCCATTTCGTACTCATTTTGTCACTTCAGGGCATACCAGAGATTTCTGGAGAAACATCAATTAGAAACAGGTCAGATAATTTCTAACTAGTGCCCTTCCAAATGTAGGCATGTAATGCAGGAGGGGCATATTTTGATGTGTGACTACAGTGTGACCAGTGTTAGAACTATCACAGTGTAGTAAGTATCACCTCAGTCTGATAATAATGACTATATTTGCTGTACCTATCACAGTGTAGTAAGTATTACTATGGTATGGTATCAGTAATGTGTTCAAGTAAGCAGTCTGCATAAAACTCATCCTCAGTCCAATAATAATGACTGAGGAGTACATATGGGTAGGAAGGAGTATATATACATACCGTAAGATAATGGGGTCACTGTCCTTGTGCACTTTGTCCAGAACATGTGCTTTGTCAATGTGATTGTGTGAAGGGTGTGGTGTGAGTGATTGAGGCCAATGGTGTTGTCATTGTGGGTGTACAATTGTTGGATTGTGATCGTCGTGGGCACTTTGGGCACTAACAACCAGAAGCCTCACTGCTCTTACCATCATCTAGTAGTACAGCAAAAGCATTGCAGGAAATTTTTTTCATTTGCTCTTTGCTTTGACATTTGCAAAGTGGTTTCTTTTCCTGTTCTTCTTTTCTTTCTTCTGTTTTTATTGTTCTCCATCTTTTTCTTCTTTTTCCCTGCCTTTGTTTTTTGCTTGGTTTGAGCATCATGAAATTCTTTGAAGCCTCAAAGTCGCAAAACCATGTTGACTGCCCAGCACACATTGCACCCTTCTTCAGTTCTTCCTATCAAAGATGTGTCCTCTGCCTTGTTGGTGGGAGATTAAAATGACATGACTGGGAGCCAGCAATTGTTGATGAGCCCTTTGAACACAGTTACCAAGGTACAGTGGCTCAAAAAACTGTCCTAATGTTTCATACTTTTTGAAAGATGACATTGGCATGAAGGTTGAGAAGTACCTAGAATCTTAATTAAATCATGTAGAATACTATGGCATTGTAGCTACAAAATAAATCTAGGTTTGTGTAATTGAGATCAAGATATATTTGGGAGTAGTTCAAGCTGGTTGAACCACATCTTGACCTTCAACTACCATCATGAAACCTATTCCTCCTGCACAATGCTCTACTGTTGCTTCTCTTCTTGCTCAAAGGTATTCTCTGCATCAGATTGGGGCTCAAACTGGTCTAGGGAAGTCTACTATTGGAAGGATTGGTAGAGAGTTGGAGATGGACAAGGAAAACCATGCTGGAGGCTGTCCTACTAAGCTTACTCCACATGATAAACAGGCTATTGTTCGACAAATCTCAACTGGTAGACCTGATACAGCTGTTCAGGCCACCAATTTTATCAACAGCATCATTTCCAATCCTGTCTCTCCTCAGACTGTCTGGAATGTGTTGAAGGAGGAGGGGTATCAGTCTGCTACTAAGAGAAAAGTTCCTATGCTTAAAGCTAGACATTGACACAGGACACTGCATTCTTGCCTACCCAAATGAATGATGCACTCACTGAGGGCTTGAAAGAGGGAGGAGACCAAACAGAACTTGGATTGCAAAAGTTCAAGAGGCGGCCAGGGAGAGAAGCAATTTGGGAAGACATGATACTTCTCAAACCCAAGATTGCCTCAAGGTCAGGAATCACAGAGATGGTGGATTTAGCAGACAACTTGCTTTGAGGAGTCTGCCACCCACCATCCACATATTGGGTCACACAGATTACATTATGTAGGGGTAATTTATAGGTGTCCTATTAATTCTTTGATATTTCTCTGGAATATACATATATGTTCAATATCTAATCTTCTTTACTTTCATTGGCTTTTACCACAACCTCCTGATTTGATAGATTGGGAAAACTGTGAGATCTCAAGACAGTATCATATACTGCAGTATATACATTGACACAATTGGTAAAGTCCAAGTATAAATGGATGTGAGGATAAAGCCTGCAACATGGCCAACAAACACCTGTTTTGCAGTTTGCATGAAACTATGCCAGGAATGAATGAGGCAGTCAGAATCCATATGGATCATATGCATGACAGCCTCACTTGACTGGTGGATGACTCCTTAGGAGTCAGGTTCAAATTTCCTGCTGGGGTAAGCCCCTGCAAATCTGATGGTAAGCACATACATGCATATGCTGGAGGGCATAGGTTTTTCCAGCTGGAGGATTGGGCCATGGACATCTGTTACCATTTGGCAGCATGCTGCTATGGTGGAGATGATATGGACCAAGAGACAACCACCATGTCCTTCACATTAATTGTGACAAATCACATTGGACATTTAAAGAGCTCCTGATAGGACTGTATAACCACTTTGTTAATACAGCAACAATGCAGGAAGCTCAGGATGCCTTTAGAAAGGCAGTGTATGATGCTAAGACTGGCATCCAGATATTTTATGATGACCTGGTGGGTCATGTGCAGAATATGGCCATCTATCCAGACAAATACACAATTTGTGCCAAACAAGCTGCTGCTAAAGAGCGTGCTGAGGTCACTCTTTGCATTTTTCCCCCTCCACTTCTTTTCTAATTTCTCCCTTCCTTTCCAGACCTGCTGCTGTGATGAGGCTCATCATGCCCGTGACCACCGCCAGGAGCGTGATAGTGATGTGGAAATGATGAGTGTGTCATCCCCTCATCCTCTCAAGTGCAAGACTAATGATGTGAGCACATTCTTCTATTTCTAGAGACCTAAATTGATGAGCTCTTCACGTGATTTGCTCATTTCTCTCTCTCCCTTCAGCCCACACCTAAGGCAGCACCCAATGCCAAGAGGCCTCAGTTTCAATCCTCAGTTGGTGTGTCTCTTTTTCTTTTATTACATAAACTAGGCTAATTTTTGCTACCCTCAGCTTTGTACTGCCCTGATGGCTCTTGTGCACAGACTCTTCTAGATGAAACCAACTGTATCCTTGCCAAAGATGGCAAAGTCTCCCATACCACTTTACATGACTACCTTCAGGTACTCGACGATGCCGCCTATCAGCAGCTTTTCACTCTGGATCTTGCGCAACAGCGCTTCAAACAACTTGTCATGCGTCGCAAGGCTGTTTGGACCATACTCAATAACCAGGCTCTTTCCAATGCAGAGATCCGCATTGGAGAGCTTCAAGTTGGCTCTCCTTCCAAGTTGGTTCATCCTTCCTACTTGTTCTGCTCTGTCTTGCACTCCCTTACTCTGTTCTCCCAGCCAGCCATCAAAAGCCCAGATGTTGAGATTTCTGGGCTGGATTCTAAGACTGACAAGGTAAACAATGCTATTGAAGCTACTTTGTAGTTACAATAGTATTGTTACTACTTAGTAGCCCAATAAACTTGCTTTCTGTGCACAATAACTTGTATTCATCGCCCTCAATTTGCATGACATATGAGTGATGTCAAGTGCTTCTTCTTTGATCAATCAGGATCAGCCCTGCTGATCCACTGATCCAAGACTGGGAAAAAGATACACACAGATAAGCTAGCAAAGGTGCAGAACAAGGCACTCAGACACATGGCGGGTGTGTTCTGCACAACGCCCATCAAGGCGCTAGAAACTGTCATTTCAACACCACCAATCAAAGTTACACTAGACATGATTGTGGGAGGTTATGCTAACAGACTCCACAGGCTCAAGATGACAAACCTGATTATAGAATGCCTATCTGAAGAATGGCAAGAAGGTAGACCGGCATCAAACCCTCCACCATTCCTGTCCAGGAAGAAAAGGAGCAGACAAAAAACTGCCAAACTAACACAACTCAAAAGGCTAGCAAGGAAGACATACAGGCCAATAACAGGTGAGTCCATTGACCCCTTTATTTCACCAGCATGGAGGAGGACAATGAGTGACCACGGCGGAAGACTAACAATAACAGGGGCCCCAAAGGGCAGCAGCAAGTTGGAAGAGGCCAAGAAACACAAGGAGAGGATCAACAACCTTAAATTTGACAGGAACCGCATCACAGTATACTCAGACGGGTCCATGCAAGAGGACAAAACAAACAAAGAGGTCAGGTGCACAGGGTGGGGACTCGTAGGTTACCACCAGGGCCAAAAAATCTTCTCGAGCAGAGGAGGCATGGGACACAGAGCTGAGGTATATGATGCGGAACTGGTTGGAATCGCACAAGCAGCGAGGATGGCTACAGAGTATGCAAAATGACACAAACAGGTAAAACACATATACATATTTGCTGACAATACAGCAGCAGATGGTTAGGACTACCTACACAGTGGACAAGTTCCTTGATGGCAACGATGAGAGAACATTGAGCATAGAATGGTGCCCAGGCCACAAAGACATGGAGGGAAACAAGCAAGCAGACAAAGAGGCCAAGATGGGGGCAGAGTTGTGGACACAGGACTACAATACGTTGTCAAACGCAAAGAGGAGGACAAAGGAGAGGGCTCTTAAGGCATGGCAGGAAGAGTGGCAGAGGATGCCAGTGACAGGAGGCTTCACTGTGGCAAACAGGCTAAGCCCAAGATGGAAACCAAGAGAATATGTGACACACACCCCAAGAGAGGTCTTTGGAAGGCTCACACAGTGCTGGATGAAACATGCTTTCATTGGTGAGTACTATGCTAAGTTTGTGCCTAACAAACCAGTAGGATGCCCATGCGGTGAATGATTCCAAACAAGGGAACACATCATACTGGAGTGCCTGAGGTATGAGGAGTACCGACACTTACTACGGGAGGCAGACAAACAGATAGAAATGGGAATACTACTCGGAACAAAAGAGGGACTCAAAGTGATGGTTAAATTCTTAACCAAGACCGGAGCGTTTATAAAGACAGGAGAAAAAAGGACACAACAAAAGATGCTGACAGCAGATGATGAAGACAATGAGGAGAAGGAGGAGAACTGGTGGAGGAGGATGGAAGGAGTAAGAGAGGAGATGAATGGACTGGTCAAGGGAGAGTAAGGAGGGAGAGGACAGACTGGAAGACGAACAGAACACTAGTGGAACAAGAGGAGCAGAACTGGGACCAAAAACTGTGGGAGGTCAAGACACCCCATGTACGCAGACATGCTGGGGCGAACATAAGTAACAAACAAGGCCCTCAAACCTCCAACCCAATCTCACCCCAACAAACACATGTTCTACCAGGAGAAGTTTGTGACGTAACCCAGTTTACCATCAACACCACCAAAAACCACACAAGGAGAGTTCTACTTCACAAAACTACATTACATGATCACAGATAGATAGACCATCAGTTAACATACTTGGAGTAGAGCATGTACAGGCCCTACCCCCACCTCTTAGCCCTGCATAGCAGCTTGCCAGCAGTTAAAATCAAATTCATTCATTCATTCATTCATTCCCACCTCAGACCATGGTTCCACTGTTTGCTTCCCCATTTATCTGATCATGTGGGGTAACTTGTTGTCATTCCCCATGCTGTCATTTGGTGCATTTTTGCTGCCCTTGCTCGTCTCCTCAAACTTATGCTCTGTCACAAGGATTCTGCCTGCTCAGTGTGTGTCACGACACACCCTTCCTCCATGGCACAGCTGATCATGTTGACACCAGGTTCTTTTGATCATGCGGAACCATGGTAATTCCATGACTTCCAGTCCTCAGATGCATCTAAGACCCCATGGCTGTCTCAGAACTCTCTCATTTCTCCTTTCACTCTTTTTCAACAACCTCTTTGTATGTGTGCAGATGGCAGCTGCAGGATATCCTCCTTTCTTTCTTTTACATCTCAATGCAAACCCATGTGGCCAACATCAGTTAGTCCTGCTGACTGTGCATTTAATTCTGTCCAAGAGCACTTTTGTAAGTCACTCTCTCTTAGTTGGACTTGCACCCATGTTACCTCCTCCCCAGACTGCCTTAGAGTATTTCTCTCACTCGTAGGCTCCCAACTCTTGTCTGTAGCCTTCCCAATATATTTCTTGTTGCTGCTTCATTGTTTTAAGCAAGCTTAATTCACACATGCTCTCCATACATCAACGCATGTCAACACATTTAATTATTGATGTGAACACGTGCTTAGTTATGTGTGACAACATTACATAAGCAGGTGCACCAATGATTTGATTACCAAAGCAGGCACCTAGGCTGACATTAACATGACTAGCACGTGGTTATGTTTCCAAGAATGCTCAATTCAGCACGTGTGACCATGTGTTTGAGAATATTTGCACACCTCAGCAACGTGATGATGCGCTGTTGTGTTTCTTCTGGTGTCCCTGATCTTTTCTATCCTTAGACCCTCCTTAAACCTTAGTAGTCTATTGGTAGCTGCTGTAGTAGCTAGCATACAATGCCACCAGGTGTTTTTCTGCCCTTTGTTAACAATTTTTCCACCATCCAGAGACCAGGAACAGGAAGACTACGTTATTCTTCCTGATCCTCCCCTAAGTGTAAATTCCAGAGGTAGAGGTCTTCCTCCACTTGTCCTTCCTGTCTTTCCTCTCTTAACTCTTGTAATTTAGAGGGAGTAATATCAATCCATTCCTCAATACTAGTAGGCAGAGTGATTTGCTGCCTAGCCTTGTAAGGTATAACCCTAAAGGCAGCTACTCTCTCTTGCCACACAGTACCGTCCAACTCTGCCACTATATAGTTGCCTCCCTTAGTCCTAGTCAAGACTACCATAGGTCCCCAATAGCACTAAGTCTCTTGGTTTGAACTTGTACTCCTTGATAGAGGCTTCATTTTCTCTTGTGAAGTTCTCTGCCCACCTCAACTTCTCCTTGCTGACCCTAGTCCTCATGTCCTCTACATGCTGGTAGTGCTTTGCCAGTGCTTGAGCCCTTAAGTCAATTAAGTCTTCTGTAGATACTGGCCCATCAGGCCAGTCTACCAATCAAGTGGCTTCAACTAAGTCCAAGGGTAGTATAGGATGTGCTCCAGTTACTAAGAAGAATGGGGAACACCCAAATCTCTTTCTAACTGTAATCCTGTCTGCCCACATTACATGCCAAAAGAACCAGTACCACTTGGTTCTGTCTTCACAGGCTTTATACAAGGCCTGCCTCACATCCCAATGTGGTCTCTCTATCCTCCCATTAGCTCTAGAATTATAGGGAGCAATAGTTATGCCCTGTATCCCATACTTCTTAGATAGCCAATGTCCTACTTTTGTGAACTGCCCAGCATTATCTGTTACAATAGTGCTTATACAGCCCCATCTGCATATCACTTCTTCAAACAACCACTGCCCAATCAACTTGTGGTTATCCTTCTTCAAAGGTCTACCCTCCATCCATGAGGTTAAAGCACACCTCCCATGTACAATATACTTGCACCCATTTGAACTTGGTGTCATGTGCATGGTATCCAAGTGTATGGTTTCAAATATACTGGGAGTATAGGCTACCACAAGCTGCCTGCATACTGCAACTTTCTGCCTAACTTGGCAAGCATGACAAGTGTCTATATACCACTTTACATCAGCTTCCATTTCTGGCCACCAAAACCTCCTCCAGTAAAGCCTTAGTTGCAAAGGTCCCTCTATCATGAGCTGACTTTAACATGTACATCCTCCTGTCCTTCTCTATGACTAGCTTGTGCTTTCCCTCTTCTCCTCTCTTGTAAAACCTCCCCTTGAGATCAAAGAAGAACTGCCTTGCAAACTATAGAAATTGTCCTTCTTTCACCTCTCTGGGTACCTTTCCAGGATGCCTAAGCCAGTCATGTACTAGGGGTAAGAGGTTATCTAAGGATTTCCCCTTCTCAGTTCTCCTCTCTTCCTGGTACTCTTCTACAGTAGAGGCAAAGGGCTCTTCTGGCAACAAGAGTGTGGATAAAGTTAAGACTGCCACTGGATTTAGTGTTGTCCCTACTTTAGTGCTCTGTTCTTGTAAGCCCAAGGCTATCCCTTGCTCCCTGTCTCTACCCAACTCCACTTCCTCCTGTACATCCTCTGGAGTGACTGCTAACAAGTAGCCTCCTCTTGTATCAATCTCATCCATGAAGTCTTCTAACTTGAGAGGCACATGTTCCTCCCAGCCAGGTACTTTGTTAATCTCATCTGGATACTCAAAGGACATTGGCTTTGGATCATCCAGTAAAGATGGGTCCACAGGAGGATACTCTTCATCTCCTGGTTGCTTCTCTCTGCGAGATAGACCATCCATACTGAAAGTCTTTCCTGGCACATGCCTCAAAGTGAAGTGATACATAAGTACAGCTTCCACCCAGCACATTATAGTAGCATTAGGTCCTATTCCTGGGTTGCTCAGCATGCCCTTGAGGTATTTAGCATCACTCTCAATGATAAGCTTTCTGCACCCCAGTAACCAATAGCTGCTAACTTGTAATGCCCTCATAAGACCATACAATTCTCTCTTAGGTTGTGAAAACCTAGCCTCCCTCTCATTCAAGGTAATGGACCCCAGTCTAGCACAAGTCCTCTGTTTTGGATTTGTACTGTCTTCTTGGAAGATCCCAAACCCAACAGCCATCCAAGAAGTGTCTACTGCCAAGATGACAGCACCTTCAGACTCATAGTCTATAGGTCTCAGAGCTGCACAACTTGCTAACCTCCTCTTCATCTCCTTCATGGCCTCCTTTTGTTCTTCCTCCCAGACAAAAGCCACATCATCCTTAGTGAGCCTATTGATAGGCTCTGAGATCTTGGCATAGTCCTGGATGAACATTCTGAAGGTACCACAAGTTTCCAAGAACTTCCTAACCTCACAGACATTGTGGCAGTCTCCCCAACTCATGACCACTGCATATCTCTTTGTCTCTGGCTTGCACCCCTCATAAGAACACAGGTGTCCTACTACAGTGATTTCATCTGCACATAGTACTGACTTAGTCCCTGAGAAGGTTCCTCCCACATACTTGATGTGCTGAACAACTCTATTGACATTGTTTAGGTGCTCCCATACAAAGCGCCTAATCCCTTTATTCTCTGCAATAGTCTCATACCCTCCTCCTTCCAACTCATACCTAGTCTCAGGTCCTCTTATTGGAACATCATCAATATAAGGCCAAGTGACATGAGGTATCTCATCCTGCAGGATATAAGTAACATCATCATGGAAGATGGGAACTGGGAACTGAATTAGTCCATCCCATTGGCAATGTCACCAATCTCAGAGCTCCATAAGGTGTCTGAAAGGTAGTATAGTCTCTAGACTTAGGGTCCAAAGTTCTTTCATCATATCCAACATAGAGATCACATATCCCACCACATGCTCTTCCAGCAATGTGGTTGGCTAGTTCTTCTGTAGCAGGAGGTACTCCAGAATGAGCTATAGTGACTTTGTTTAGAGGTTCTAAACTGTGCACAAGCCTCAGACTTTTCCCATCCTTCTTCAGAACAGTGAACCATTGTGATCTATATGAGGAGTTTGACCTCTCATAAACTCCTGCTTCCAACTTCCTCTTGATCTCCTTGCACAGATCATTGTACTTTCCAGGAGGTATGGGTCTGTTTTTCAACACCCAAGGCTGGTGAGGTACTACTGGCATAACAACAGGTGGAAAGTATTCCTCTTTGAACTTCCCCTTCTGACTGTCATTCCATGCAAAGGCCTCATTCTGCTGCATCATCAACTGGTGCAGTAGCTTCCTCTCTTCTGGCCATAGAAACTCCCCTTCATGTGCTTGGTCAATAACCTGTTTGCACTCCTCTGTGTACCTCCCAGTTGGTCTGAATTCAGGTAGATGTGGACTCCAAGGTGGCATATCCTTCAAAGGATCCCCAGTGATATTCCTCTCCATCCTGAACTCCTCTGGGGTAGTACCCAACACAGGTCTAACTTTCTTGGCAACAGGCTTATATTTCCAAACACTTGCACAGTTTCCTCCTGGCTTTTCTCCCCCCCACTCTTTAACTCTTCAGGTAGGTAGCCTAGCTCTCCATTCAGGTAAGCTCCCAGCAACTGCCCTGTCCTTTCTCCTTCTCTCCCAGTAGCATGGTAAGCAGCCAAGTACACATCCCTGAGTTCTTGCTGCTCAAAACTCTTCTCCTTGACACAGTACCCCTTGATCTAGAAACCCTCCTCCTCACTCCCCTCTACCATTACTGCAGCCTCTCCTTGATCTGGGATCAACTCCTCAAGGCTGAAGCTTTTCCCAACTCCTCCTTGTTGCCACCAGGGGGTGCCTTGCCTCTCTCATAAGTTGGCAGTGCAGTCCTCTTCCCCAGTATTAGGATCCCTGATAGTGATAATTGCACTACCATCCTTCAAGTTCTGCACATTACTCTCAGTGGCAGTATCAAATGGCCTCCCCAGTAATACTGTATAAGCAGGTTTCTCAAAAATATGCACTTGCAAGTATATTGTGAAACCCTCAGCAATATAGCCTCCACATTAGCTTGGTCATTCACACTAGGGTACAGAGACCTCAACACTTGTAAGTCTCTGGCCACATAGACCACTTCTGGCCTATTCCCTGGTAGAAGCTGTTCCAAGAAGGTAGCCACACAGTCCTCATGAACCACTGATCCCTTTGGAATCCCCTCTTCTTCACTCTGAGAGATATGGTACCCTGGTTGAGGCAAGTCATCTATGTTGACCTGGCCCATTACAGAAGCACTTCTATGCTCTTGTGCAAAGACCTTGGCTGCTGTCCACTTGGTAGCACCTTCTCTCCTTCTCCAAGTCTTCTCCAGAGCCTCCTGTAAGGCTGGCACCTTCAACAATTCCCTTGTAGAAATTGTCACCTCATTATCCAATATTTTGTTGACAATCTCATCCTCCCTTCTCTGCCACACTCTGGGTTGATACAACTCTTTCTTGTCATTTTGAAATTTTACTATTTTCTCTCCATTGACAGCAGGCACCTGCTCAAAGGGCAGGTTCCCTTTGCCTACTTCTATAACTCCCCTTCGCCTTTTTAGATCACTCTCAGGTGGTAGTGGTGTCCTCAATTCAGGCTGGACCCTTCCATCTGCCACCATCCTTGAGTTCTCTAAAAACCCTCCTGCTTCTGCTGGGGGCTCTTCTCATAAGTCTGACTCCTAGTAGTTATCAGACTTGCCACCAAGCTCTGCAGCTCCTCTATCTTCTTCTCTAAATCCTCTTTCTCCTTGGGCACTGCCTCCACATAGGTAGCCACACTGGGCACCAAAGTGACTGGCTCTTCAACCCAACCATAGAAGGCAGCAGCCTTAGGATCCATGATAGCATTGACCCTCTCTTCTCCAGTAATGCACCGTTCAATTCTAAACTCCTCAGGTGAGGTACCTAGTACAGGCTTAACTTTTCTAGCTACAGGTTTGTATTTCTTAGAAAATACTTGGGCAGTCTCCCCCACACCTGCTTGTGACTCTAAGTTTTCCTCTTGTACTAGCATCTCCTCAAGACTGTCAGGTATTTGAGCTAAATGCCCATTCAAATATGCTGACAATGTCTTCTGCTCCTTCTCCTCACACCCCTTACTTGCTGCAAAAGCATGCAAGTACACATCTCTCAACTCTTCCTGACTGAATTCACTATGTTCCATAGAATATCCAGTCACCACTATCTCCCCTTCCTGAGTCTCAGCAAGACTTATTGCAATCTCTTCCTGGTCTGTAACCAGTTCTTCGAGACTCAAAATTTTGCTTCATTCTCCCTAGCAGCCCCTGCCTTTGGCATTTTGCCTCTTTCAATAGTAGGCAGGGCAGTTTGACGACCTGTATGAGGGTCTTGAATGGTGATGATGGCACTGCCATCTTGCAAGTTTTGAATGTTGCTTTCTGTCAAGGTGTCAAATGGATGACCCAATAAGACAGTATAAGCAGGACTTTCAAAAATATGCACTTGTAGATAGATAGTGAATCCCTCAGCAAAAGTGAATGGCACATTGTGTGCTAAACCAACAGATTCATTCACTTGCTGATTGGCACTTTCCATCTTCAGCCTTATGTCTGGATCTCAGGTCAATCCTAGATTGAGAGCCTCTCTTAAAGCCATGCAGACTATCTGAGACCCACTATCTAGAATTGCCTCTGCTCTACTCTTTTGATTAACAACTGGGTTGAGAGATCTCAGAACCTGCAATTCCCTAGCTACATATACCACTACTGGCTTTTCCCCTGCAGGGATATTTTCCAAGTAAGTGGCAACACAGTCTTGGTGCACTACTGCACCAGTAGGCAAGCCAGATTGTGTCCCATCTGCAATGAAGTAGGTGGCCAGAGGTAGATCATTAACATCTACCTTGTCAGGCTCATTCTCCACTGCTGTCAGATGTTGAGCAGCTGTCCTAGGAATATTGGGTTCCTTAGGCCTGGGAGGCTTTGGTACCAACTTTTGTACCATGACCTCCCTCAAACCAGGTGCCACATCCAGAAGTTCTCTGGTGGTTAGTGGCACTGGTACCTCCCACAACTTCTCAACCATCTTCTCCAACTCCTTCCTAGTTCCCTGAATGGAACTCCTACCAGCGTCCTGCACTGGTACCTCCTGCCTCTCATTCAAAGCTGGCACCTTTTCAAAAGGTAAGTCCAACTTGGGTGCCACTTTGGGTGGGATCCTCAAAGTCAGCTTTTCTTTCCAGGAATTTTGTGGCTGCCTCTCTGTCAATGTGGGTATTCCTGGTGGAGCTTCCCCCATTTTCTTCATTGAGCTCCTCAAAAATCCTTGGACCCTCCTTGTTGTCCTTCACCAGGACTAGGAGCATGCCTGGTGTTGACTAAGACTGACATGACTTCTGTCAGTCTTTGAAAGCCTTTTTCCAGTTCTCCTAGCCTATCTGCTTCTCCATGTTGAATGCGCTCCAACATGTCATCCCTAGTATCTCTCACAGCATTGGTGTAAGTAGAGTAGGTTGGGATGTCCTGAGCCTCCTCAGCCCAGCCAAAGTACAACCCCACTTGAGAGTCATGTAACTTCATTACTCTATCATGTGGTGATATGCTTGATGGCTCTCTGGGTAGAGGAGCTCTGTTGGGCATCCTGGTCCTTCCATCCACTAGTATCACCCATCCCTTTTGCACATCTGATTTCACCTGCTCACATTCTGCTATACGATGACCAGTTCCCCAACAGTAGAAGCAATAGGTGCTTCCACCAGGGGTTGGCATTATGGCCTGAGCAGGCCTCTCTGTTTGCCCTCCATGGTGGCTTTTGGTAGTTAGGAAGGCATTCCTTATGTCCAGTTGGCTATTTTGCAGAGCCTGCATAGCACTTTGGATGCTGCCAACCTGCTTCCCAATAGCAACCATGGAGTCTTGCAGATGAGCCATCCTTTCTTCTGCCTCCTCATTTTTCACTACTACTCCACCCACCTCCCTGTTGGTGGTTTCTCCCCTAGTCTTCCTGACAGTT
>QFEW01003624.1:0-25729 GCA_003316525.1 Termitomyces eurrhizus | reverse complement strand
TGATGCCATAGTATTTTACATGATTTAATCAGAATTTTATGTACTTCCCATCCTTCATGCCAATGTCATCTTTCAAAAAGTATGAAACATTGGGACAGTTTTTTGAGCCACTGTAGACAAGGATGAAAAACCATTGCAAGTTGTTGATGCTTAGCGTCTATATTCATCATGTGAGTTGCAAGTTGAGCAAAGTCATATGTTCCATTAGAGCCAGTATTCTCCCAAGATAATTGAACTTCTTCCTTTAAAACAGACCAGTGATCACCATTTGGTAAGCTGTCCACAAATTTCTATATCTTCTGCCAGGGAGTAAAGTCCCAAAGTGTCCCATTCAACTGGTGAATTGCAGAACGCCATGCCTATACATAGGCAGGAACTGTGTTCAGAGAAGCTGTTGAAGAAAAAACCTTTGACTTTGTAAATTCTGCAACCAAAGCACTGCCTATCTCAAAACATTTGTGTAAAAAGACTAAGAAATCATGAGCAGGACAAATAGGCAAGTTGTAGGGGCTGCCTCATTTAGGAGGAAGAAAATCCTGTATTTTCTGAGATGACTTTCCAACAATAACATGCTCAACAATATCATCTTTCTGCCAGAAAATCTGATACACATCTGTTTCTTCAGGTAAAGAATCAAAATTGTAGTGGGGAGGTAATGCTACAGGACTTGTCGGGTCCCAAGGATTTCCAACATTGGAAATCCTCCAAATATAACTGCATAGACCGATGCTAGTGATAATCTGAGTGACTGCTGATTCCCAAGAGACTCATTCCACCGAGGAGTGAAGAAGTGGAACTGTAGCTAATGACAGTAGTTTGATATTTGCAGAAGAGATATCAGCTGATTGTGAAGTATCCAATGGTAATTGTTGTGAAGGCAGAAAAAGGGGTGGTCAGGGAATAAGATTAGGTATAGGCAGTAAAAACAAGTGAGGAGGAGGATCATGGTAAAAAACAGGAGGTGGAATATGGTTCTGATGGGTGGTAGTATTATTAAAATTGGGAAAAGGTTGAGCATTTGTATTCACATGATGTTGAAAGCAAGGAGACAAGCAATTAATATTTGGAAGCAGAAAATGATTCTGCTGTTCAGAAACAGGTCAGGAGAAAAAAGAGGAAGAATTATCAGAAGAAGTGTCAGGAACAGCAGGAAAAGCGCAGTGTGAGGTTCAGAAATATTGTTCTGGTGTGAAGAAAAAGATACCAAAGAGACAGGATATGATGGAAGAAGAGGAATATCAATAGGATGAGTTAAAAGAATGCAAACAGAAACCAAACAAAGATCTTCAGGACAAACAGAGTTTGCTCTGAAGACATGAATAGAAGGTGATCTAGCAGTGGCTGGAGAAAGTGGAACTGAGCAAGGACCAGAGGGTTGAGAATAAACAGAGTTTGGATGAGAAGCATAATCAGATTCAGAATGAAAAGTATGAACAGAGGGTGGAGGAAAAGGAGGTCTACAGGGAGCAAAAGCATGAAAATTGACGGAAATATGTGAAGATGAAGAGGATGGTACAACATTATGATTAGAAAGAGGAAAATTGTAAGTCCTATTATTCTGAAAAGTCAGTGGTGTGTTATAAGGATATAAGGTATAAAAAGAAGAATATGGTCATTGCAGATTGTATGCTTCCAGAATTGGTGGTTTGTATATGTGTGTATTATTTAAGGATCCTGGTCCAGAGAACGTTGTTGTATCTTTATCTGCCCAAAGATGTCGTGGAATTTCCCTCCCATCTGAAGTGTGGTTGGATATGATAAGTCAAAAATAAAAGAGATTGCCAGCACCACATGGAGGCAACCATGGGCACCTGATAGGAATATCAGGACAATGAGTTGTTCCAACAAGCCGGGTTTAGAAAGGGCCCATAACCTGTAACACTGGACTTAGTTAGATATAATCAAAGAAAGAGCTTCAGTGTCATTCCAATAATGAAGTAAACAACTGAGGCTGCAAGGAAGCAAAGCATGAGTGATGTAGCAAATAGTCATGTGACAAATCAGATGTGGAGACTAGGTAGGAGATACTCTAACAATATAAGCAGTCTATATATGGTGTTGAAGGGTCTATAGCACTTTAAAGGCTAAAAATAGTACCAATAAATAGTGTTGAAAGAATAGAAACAATAAAGTGAGAGAATTACAGAAGAAGTAAAAAAATGAATACAAGGAGAGTGAAGAAGAGTGAAGAAATAAAAAGTGAAAGAGAGAAGAAATAAAGAGTCCTCTGACACACATTTCTTGAAAAATTAGTGAGACTTGCTGTTTCACCAACAATAAAGCCTAGCTCAATCAACCTTTAACATTCAGCATCTCTAAGATTGTGATCTTTGCACCCATGTATAAATATCAGCTAATGCAGAAGTGTGTAATTGTAGAGAGTTGTAATAATAAGATGTTGGTGTTCCAAAGTTGTGGTAGCATCTGAGAATATTTAAAAGTAGTGGGGATTTGTAGATAGCCCTAGTGCATTGATGAAAGTCTGAAACTCATCATTCCAGAGCTGAAAAAAAGATAAAAACCAGGCCAAGCTGACAAGTGCCCTAGAGTTGTCAGTATAATACTGTAAGAGAAATGCTTAACATTTGCAGAACTTCTTTCACAGAGCCAGCAAGCACCAGTGACAAGCAGGAGCTGAGTGAGTTTAAAGATGCTCTTGCTTGAATTCTGTCTGATGGTATCTATACACTACAGATGACAATGTTGTGACTTTTGAAGAGCTTGTCCCTAATCCTGAAACAAGGTATGCTTTATTTGTGTATATACTTTGATCATGCTCTAATTTTACTTTATTTCCTCTAAGCAACCTGAGAAAAAAGAAGTTTATCCAGGTTCTTTTGATGTAGGCTATTTAGTGGAAGCCACTGTTATATTTTGCACAGTCAAAGTGGGATGCAAGAATGCTCTATTGGTTTATTTTAGATAAACTTTTGCTTGTTGTCAGGACTGCAACTCAGGTGCATGTTTTTTTTTGCTTTTTTTATCATTTTTTTTTACCTAACAATGCATGCTAGTTGCTAAATGATAGGATAGCACAACTTCAAGTAGCAGTGCCTTCTCAACCATCTTGCATATCTCACAAAAGAAACTTGCAAGAAGATCCAGATGATTTTCCTACTCATCACATCAAACACACTGTGGTTGACAGTGAAGATGCTCTGCAATCTCTTAGGGCCTATTTAGGAAATTAGTCCCCACAAAGTGTAGGTTCTTGGTCTAAGCCTCAGGTCAGGACAACAAAGCCTGAGGCTGATTCCCATGGTCTATAAGCAGCTGTGCAGGCTTTGTGTCACACTTGGTCACATTAACTCAACAGCCATGCTCACGTAGACTACAATTTGTACATTATCTATGACTTGTATATCTTCAATATTGCCCTCAATAGAGAGGCACTGTGCTGCAGAAAACCTTCAAAAGCATGTAGCAGCTCTTTCAGCCATATTAGCTGCCACTGCTATGATCAGATCTGCAAAAGCATGACTGCCATTCTGCTCAAAACATACCTCAGTGCTTACTGGTCAACTATGGCTCAATAAAATTTTTTTGAGCCATCCTCAACATTTTCAAGAGCAAATGGGCATGTCCTGGATGGTCTTTCAGAAGCTATCAAATGAGCTTCAGCTGAACCATGGCTTGAGGGATAGCTGAGGAATTACGGCTGATAAGCAATTGGCTATATTCCTATATTTTGTTAGGAATGGATCAGTTTCCCGGCTTCTACAGGAGCAATTCCAAAGATCCGGCTCCACCATTTCTATATGAGCAGTCAGAGCTTATCCTGAGTGTTACTGACTCGTTACTACACAGGTATATTCACAAACTTATGAAAATGTTCTGTGGTTCTTTTTATTGAAAAAAGGTTAAACCAATGTCAGCCAACCAAGTTCAATACTCCATTCTTCATAATCCCAAATTCTATCCATTCTTTAAGGACTGCCATGGTGCAATTGATGGTTCTAGTATAGATTCTTGGGTGAGCGAGCTGGACATTGCATGCTACTGCAACTGCAAAGGCCGAACATTTCAAAATGTCCTTGCTGCATCAGATTTCTTTCTGAAATTTACATATATATTGGCAGGATGGGAGAGTAGTGCTGCATACTCCCATGTTTTTGAATATGCTTGCTGACGGGATTTGCAGCTTCCCTCTGGGTGTTTTTTTTTAGCAGATACTGAATTTCCACTCTGTGATATAATGCTTACACCATACCATGGAGTCCAATACCATCTGCAAGAGTGGAAATGAGGCAATCAGAGGTATGTTGATCTTTGTTACAAGCTAAATAACACTGATGAATTTTATAGACCTCAAAATCGTCAAGAACTTTTCAATTTATGTAATGCACAGGCCCGCAACATTATTGAGCAGGTATTTGGAGTTTTCAAGCGATGATTTGCACTTGCAGTCTTAGCCCCTGAGTACAGCACCAAGTTACAGTCAAGATTTATCTGTGCTATGGGTGCACTGCACAACTTTATTTGTATTCATGAACCAACAGATGAAATTACTCAAGAGTCTGAAATAATGCTACAATGCAATTACTCAGCACTTCTTGCAATGGAGCGGGCACTGTCTATATTATCACATGGCACCAATACATCAAATGACACACCATTCAACTCACCTCAAGAACATCAATGGATTGGAGGGGACATCACTGCAGCAGAACATCAAAGGGCATCAGAGCAGCGAGATGAAA
Source organism: Termitomyces eurrhizus (assembly GCA_003316525.1). Taxonomy (NCBI): domain Eukaryota; kingdom Fungi; phylum Basidiomycota; class Agaricomycetes; order Agaricales; family Lyophyllaceae; genus Termitomyces; species Termitomyces eurrhizus. The sequence goes on along the minus strand of QFEW01003624.1, from coordinate 21,029 downwards.
TTGCACAGGCAATGTGGGAACAGTATCAGGCTGAACTACATGCTCAAGGAGAACTGTAATGATGTACTATTATCAAGTAAGTAACATAGGCAAAGGAGTATGGTATAAAGGAGTGTGATAATTAAATGAATGTATGAAAGGATTAGATGGTGGAAAGGGTATATAGGAGGGGTATGATATTCAAGTTAAGCTTCATGACAAGAGAGTACAGAATGGATGAATGAAGTGCATACAGATTTCTCCTTGAGATTACAGAAAGTATTAGCATAGGCAAGCTGCTCTGTGAATAAGCAGATAATGTCACCAAGCTCCTTATTTGAGTACCCACCATCCTCTTCAAGAAGTGCAATGGCTGCCAACTGACTGTCAGGAGTGGCAGATTCATTATGAGAGGCACTATTCTCAGCAATGAGAAAAGCATTTGCCATCTCACAAATGGCACTGGCTATTTCTGCTTGATCAGCATTATCCTGATAATAGCAGTGGCCACGTTGCTTGTAAACAGATTTGCAAGGAGACTCAGATAATGCCTGAAGGCACTTTTGAGCAGGTGTTAAAATCTAATTGAATAAAATTAGCATAAATAGAAAAAATTAGATGTGACAAACCTCAAGGTCCTTGGTTGCCTCATCCTCAGGACCTTCCTGAGAATCTAGAGAAGAGAAGCTGCTCTCATTTCTGAGAGTGCTTTCATCATTCTCATCAGTCTCAGCTGGAAGTGCTGCAAGGTCCACAATATTGGGTAGAGGTGAGCTAGGTGCACTAGAAGCAAAAGGTGCAGGAGATGAAACAGGTGTTTCACCAGGATGAAATGCACCAGCACCTGTAGCAACAACTCCATGGATCAAATATTTCATCTCATCATAAAGTGGGAAAGGAGTACTCTTCCACCAAGCTGCCTTCTTATGAGCCTAATAGCATTTAGAATCTGAGGATAAACAGTGTTGTGAATGCTTACTGCAAGATAGGCTGCCCATACATCCTCGCTTGCAGTGCAGAGCTTGATTGTATTATCCCAGCCAAAGCCTGAGCAACCACGAATGCCCCTTACTTCAACAAAGCTAGCTTTAATCTGATTAAGAAAATCTGAGTTGACGATCTGGTGTTGATTAAAGAAAGGTATTACTCACATTGCTGAAGTGATCAGAGCACTTTGATGTGGTCTTGACAGCTCCAGGTGCATTGGGACACTTGGTGGCAATGGTTTCAGCCACCTTTTGCCAGACTGAAGCCTTCCACCCTGCACCAGATTGATTTCCAGCATCTTTTTCTTCCTTGAGAACATGCAGCATCACACATTGCTGCTCAATTTGCCAGACACAGCACTGTCCTGTAGCAGGAGCGGCAGTGCCAGCATTACCTGAGCCAGCCTCGTTAGGCACCTTGTGTTTACCCATGGCTGTCAAAAGAAGCGCTGTGAAGTTCAATGGCTTAGAGGGTGCAAGAACATGGGGGAGTAATGTTATAATAGGTGGTTGTCATGCTGGAAGCGTACCTCCGAAGCCTGGGTGTTCCCGAACAGCTGTATAGGTCCTGCTGAGGCTATCAGAAAGCGTAGGACCTACACAAGCCTTGCCTGAGACCTACGCCTCCAAATTTGGCAGGCAGGTCTTGTGGGGACTGGGTTCCCAAATAGGCCCTTAACTATGGAGGCTGACTGAAAAGCACGCTGCTCTTTTTTTATGCTAGCTGAACAAAATATGATGCATTGCTTTTAAATTTTATTTGTTAATAAATTTCAACTCTTTTATACTATTTATTGTTTCATGAGTCGGGGATTGGCGCACACGTGCACCGCTACAATAACTAATGAATAAGAGCAGTAGTCGGGTGTGACCAAGTGGGTGCTAGTCACGACTCCGCTACAGAACAACACGTGATCAATTGTCAGACTTGAAAAAATCCGCACTATTGTTCGCACACCATAGACCCTCTACTAAAGTAGTGGGAATCGTGCTATCTCAGGTCAATGTAGTCCGCGTGCCCCTCTAAGTGGAGTGGGACCATAGTTCCCTTACACAATCTGACTGCGTGGGTAAGGCATAGTATTCAGATTTATTCACAGAATGATGGATTTTCTGATTTCTCGATTTAATTCATGTGATTAGGTTGTCATATGTTATATTCGAGTGGGGTTTCTCTCACACACGCCGTACTTCGAGTGACCCTCCCTCCCTCGCCTGATGATTTCGAACATAGACTAACAGAAACAAATTCCCCGGAGGCAGACTTCGTCAGCTAGCCTCGCTACGGTCAGGGTTCTATGCCCAGCACTGCATCAAGCACGTCTTCGGAGGCGCGAGCATGGCTATATGAGATGCCATAATAACCACATGCTGCTGCTGCCGCCCAACACGTCAACCTATTGACCCGTCAAGACGCTGAGAATTTTGATGTTTCCCCTTTATAACTGTCATCTGATCAGTGCCTTTTTGGAGACCACTGCTTTTGACTAGATTTGCATGATACCTATGCAATTTTCAGTCGATCTTCATTCAAATTCTCAGGACGGGACATTTCAAGATGTGATGAAGCAACTAGTCCTAAATTGACGTTGTGTGCGGATAAGTAGGTACTTGCAAGGTAGCGTCGTGAGTTGTCTCCGCAGAATTCTTTACCGAATACATCATCCGCAAAAGATTCATAAAACATGACGATTGACACACACTCGCAGTGACACAATCAGTAGAAACAATGCCGAAGACCATCATTCGGCGGCTTTCAAGAGATATATAAGGGAGGAACGAATGTGGATAAGCAGAGTCCCGACATGCTGATCTCCTCACTACTTTTGCTCTCATCGGCTTCCCTAGCATATGCGGCCCCAGAAGTCACATTAGGGCAAACCACATTGGTTGGTCGTGATATACCCGGATTGGAGCAGGATTTTTTCGGAGGCGCGCATGTATGAAATTGCTAAGGTAATAGTGACGTTATATCTCTTTTACAGGCATTCCTTTCGCCGAGCCCCCACTTGGGAACCTGCGCCTTCAACCGCCTCTGATTAAGCTCAGCCCTAGTCCAAACGATTCACAATTCGACGCCACCAACTTCGGCCCGGCATGTCTACAGGCCGTATGTTTGTGCCTCCAACTTCTGAAACAAAATTTTGAAATGGTGAACCCTGTAGGGAGAGGGGAGCTCGATGTCAGAGGATTGCCTCACAATCAACGTTTTTCGTCCCTCGGGTACAAAGGCGGATGCAAAACTCCCGGTAGTGAGTCCATTGTTTTTACTTTTTTAAATCAAAAGATATGTTCTCATCCCCAATAAAGCTGTTCTGGACGTAAGCACGTGTCATTAGTCAGTGTCTGGATACGCTCATATCCATATCCACTGATTTCAGGTACGGCGGTGGTTTCGTTGCTGGCCAGTCGAGTCTGTACAATGGGAGCGCGATTGTTGCCCACAGTGTTTCTCGTGTAAGCAACATGTTCGTCAGACAGTCACGATTAATCATGGAACATGACAGGGAACACCATTGATCTATGTGAATTTCAATTACAGACTCGGCCCATTGGGGTTCCCGCAGGGTCAGGAGGGTGAGTTTGCTTCACACTGCCAAGATCAAGACAAAGAAATAACACATGTTATCCGTAGCTGATGATAATAAGGCGCTCAATCTGGCTATTAAAGATCAGATTACTGCGCTTGAATGGGTCCAAGTGAACATTGCAGTTTTTGGAGGTGACCCAACCAAAGTAGCCTTGTTCTCCTCTTCGTGGGCATGAATTCACTAATTACAATCTCACGCGTGCAGGTGACAGCGTTTGGCGAAAGTGCTGGTGCGATCATGACGTCTATTCTTTACTTCAACTCTTCGCTATCCACACTTGTTCGGGGTGTCGTATGGTCTTTTCACTACTTCTTGTCTCGACCCGCTGATGTCTGCCCCTGCTTCAAAGATTCTCGAATCTGGTTCTCAAGCCTCAGCACTAACATTCAATGCTGAACGGCGCGAGATTGATTGGCAGAACTTTGTAGGCGGTGTCCCGTCATGCGCAGACCTTGCCACCTCAGGAAATACTTTTGCTTGCCTCAAGGCTGCTAATACTAGCGATATCCTCCAGGGATTACTTACTTCGCTTGCATTATCTCAGGAACTCTTCCCGTTTGACCCGACGCTCGATGGACCAGATGGTCTTTATCCCGATATTGCCTCCAGGCTATTTGCAAAGGGTCAATTTGCTCGTGTTCCTTTTATTGCGGGGACAAATCTTGATGAGGGTGCATATAAGATTCTTTACTTCTCATTTTTGGTACTTACAGGTCTGGTTGGATTCAGGGACCCTCTTTACGCCGACTAATGTAGATTCTGAGCAAGACGTTCGTAATCTTATCATTGCGAACTTTTCCCCACCTATTGTATCAGCACAAGAGCTGCAGACCACGGCAGACAAGCTCATTGAACTCTACCCCGACATTCCTGCCCTGGGGTCGCCCTTTAATACCGGTAACGAGACATTTGGGCTTAGTAGTGTATACAAGCAGGCCGCGGCACTTGGTACGTACCTTATGCACATCTTCCTGCACTCTACAAGAATGCTCACGAGAATAATGGAAGACGGAGATGTGGCTTTCCAGGCCGTGCGGAGGAACTTCAACCAAGTTGCAGCGACAGCAGGTTTAAAGAATTACGGCTATTTATTCACTGAACCACAACCCGCGTCCGGACGACTTGGAGGTACATTTGTTTCCCCTAGATCGAATTTGATTCATTTGATTTAACATAACAACTAGTCTTTCATGGTTCAGAGATTCCTTTTGTATACGGAAGTCCAGCTATACAGAATGTAACCGATCGCGCACTTAGCAACGCCATGATAGATTATTGGGTCTCATTCGCAACAAGCCTCGATCCTAACGATGGTCTTGGTACTCCGCGTGTGTTTTTCTCTTCCTTATTTGATATCTTTGACTTATGGTCATCGGCCTTGCTGTCTAGGTCCACAATGGGATCAATATACCATGACAAACCAGGCAATCATGCAGCTTAATGGTGCGAACTTGACCATGATACCAGACGATTATAGGCAAGAGCAGATTGCATTTATAAACGATATGGCAGTGGTGTTCCATCATCGCCGTCAGATATAATGGGCGCCCGTTGATAGGGGATGAGATCTACAAGATATCTTTCAGGCTTTGTCAATTATAAGGCACATGTACATATGACCACTACATAGTAGTCGTGATTACAGACAGGTAAACAAGGAATATGAAACATACTATTTTTATTTCCTGAAAAGGGTATGAGTGTATCTGTGAGCTTGAGGCTCAGGAATAACTAAGAATGGTTGTGTCACTATAGAACTTGCTATAAGCCAGGTACAACTTGTTGTATGATGCTGCTTGAATGACAATGTTTCAAGATTTAGAATAGATCAATAGGAATGGGCCGCTGCAGCACACAACAATACCAAGGTCTACAGTAGAGTTTTGTCAATGACTGTTTATAAAATTGAATAGTCAAAAAGAGACCAATGGCACAATTACTGAAGCAGAGAGAGAAATTTTAGCTACTATTTATATGAAACTTGAGCTCAAATTTAAATGAGTTGAGCTTTTGAGTGAGTTTGTGTTGGGAGACATTCCAATAGTGGCTTAGTGGAATGTCTCCCAACAGTTTGAAGAGAAGGGTTTCTCAATGATTGAGGAAGTTGATCATATATATTAGTGTCTATCAACATAAATCCAAGAATTGGATAGCATGATATGTATTGATAAGTAGACAAATAAAACATACAGACTTAACTTCAAAGCCTTCAATTTTCATTATTGTCTCTGTAGGCATAGAAGATATTGACATCAATATGACTTCTATACAGAAACAGATGTATCTCTCTGCAATTGTGGCTTCACATTTATAGCTTGTAAACAGAAATAGTTTGAGTACTACAACAAACTATGCCAAAAGTGAGAAATGAATCTGCTTCTTGTAGGTATTTTTTGGTGCTATATAAGCACAAGATATAATTTATATCCAAGATGATTAATTAAAGTTTCTCAGTTTCTAATAGCTCTCTAATTATTTATTTCAATATATTAAGTGTATCAGTTAATGTAGATAAGAGACTAAAATCATAACAGTTGACTCTTTAAATAAAAGGAGTTATAGATTGACAACTCTCATGTACAATTTTTATTCAATGACACTTAGCATCATAGCAGATTGACAACTAGGTATAAAATGCTAAAAGAAAGCAAATTTATAAACTCAATCAATATGTCAAAATGCAATTTCAGAACAGATTGATCAAACAATAAACCATTACAGAAGCAATAGCTTATATAAACCATTACAGAAGCAATAGCTTATATAAACTACTGCTAGAGCAACAGCTTATATAAACTATTGATGGAGCATCAGCATATATAAGTAGACAGAAAACTGAATCTATACAAGCTTATAGAAAAAATAATTCAAAAAGTTCTATGAATACCAAAGACAATGTGGTCTAATTTTCAAAGATGAAAATAAATGAAGAGAACAGAATAATGACTGCTAGAGCAAAAAAAATTATCACATAATTGTACAATTTTCATGCATGCTCCTTTTTTTAGGTACTAGATGTAATAAATTACAATAATAAACAAGGCATTTAACAACATGAAACAAATTACATATTCAAGAAAAAAACATATACACTTATTCAAAAAACATACATATATATATGGAAAAAAAAAACAGAATCTTTTAACTTGGTAAAAGAAAAAAACAATAATGCACTCAATACAGAAAAAAATAACTTAAAATATAGATATATAGAAAATCTATATAGAATGGGACAAGGCCTGGGAAAAAAATGTGATTACCAAGGCTGATCAAGAACCTTCCTTTTAGGGTAACAACATCTCATTTTTTGTATTGGACTCTCAATTTTTGTATTTAGAGTATAAAAAATAAAAAATCTATATTGTAAACTTCAATATTAATATAAATCCTATGTTTGGACATTTTTAAAAGGTGTCCAGATGAGAAAAGGCCAAACGCAATTTAGTAGACACCACTTTTTATGTCTTGCATGCTTTTGACCACACATGACCAAACAAACTTGAAATTCACTGTTGTAGTGAGAAGACACTACAAATAAAGTAAGTGTCAATTTGTTGATTGATTGATCAATGTTTACAAACATTGAATTCAGCTTATTTGACACTACAAACAAATTTACAACAAAGTAAATATTGGCTTATTTATTATTGATCAATTAATAAACATTCAATTCAGCTACAAACAATTTTGAAATCATTACAACAAAGTAAGTGTTGGTTTGTTTATTGTTGATCAATGCTAATTCAGCTAATTTGACATTACAAACAGTATTTGAGACTACAAACAAGTCTAAAATCATTACAACAAAGTAAGTATTGGTTTATTATTATTGATCAATGCTAATACATATTCAATTCAGCTTATTTAACACTACAAACAGTTAGTATTAGTTCATTTATTATTGATCAATGCTAATAAACATTGAATTTAGCTTATTAGTGAAAGCTTGACAACATTTAGCTATTGATATACTAGATATATCATCATGTAAGTAACTTTTAAAGAGTTTGAGCTATTGAAATGCTTAAAAAATCAATAATTTAGGCAATCTTCAACTACTCATTCTCAACCCAATACTTCTGAAGGTCAAAAACAGCAGGCTAGGATTGAAAGCAGGCTTCAACAGTTGCAAATGACTGATCCTGATGATCGTCGTGCACATAGAAGTAAAAGATCTACTTCAGTGGTTATATCACTTCATTTTGGAACTGGGGGTAGAGAGTCTGGGGATAGAGAGTCTGGGGGAGGGGAATCTGGGGGTATAGGGTCTGGGGATAAAGAGTCTGGGAGAGGGGAATCTGGGGGTAGAGAGTCTGGAGGTAGAGAGTCTGAAGATAGAGAGTCTGAGGATATGCCTATTGCTGCTCAGAATACATTTGCTATTGTCATTCCTCAAACTCTTTTGCCTAAAGGATGGGATACACCTTTACAGAATCCTATACTTAGAATGATGCCACCTCTACCTATTTCTACATCCAGAAAAAACAACAGGCCTAGAATGGTACCACTTCTACCTGCTCTACCTCTTCCTATACATAGAAGAGACAACCAGCCTACTATTGCTCCACTTCCTGTAGACATTCCTGAAACTGTTCTGCCTGAAGAATGGGATACTCCTTTACAGAATCCTATGCCTATGGTGCCACCCCTACCTGCTCTGGCATTTAGAAGAGTCAGAAATGTATCTGTACAGAATTCTATGCCATCTCTGCCAGCTGCCACACTAGCAGAATTACGAGAGCAGGAAAGGCTGAGACATATGGCTATGGTTCAAGAACAAAAAAGGCAACAGGAATTGGCACAAGCAATAGTAGAGGAGCAACAAAGAGTCCTACCAGAAGATCCTAGAAATAATCCTGCTGAGGATATGGAGGAGGACTTGGAATATGTGGATCCACCTATGCAAATTCTACCAGCACCTCCTATCCTACAAAGGGTTGAGCATATTCAAGGCATAAATGCTTTTCCAAGAGGAAGACAGCCTTATATAGAGGAGCCCTCAGCACATTATCTTGGTCTTATGGATGTCATATGTCCACACTGTCAGGCTCTACATTGGAATGCTGAAAAGCTCACCAGTTCTACTGGACATCATACAAAATTTGGCATGTGCTGTCTGCAAGGCCAGATTGATTTGCCTAGACTTGCAGATGCTCCACCAGAACTGCTTGGCTTACTCCAAGGCCATCATGCTCTTTCTGATGCTTTCAAAGCATCTATTTATCAATACAATGCTGCTTTTGCATTTGCATCTTTGGGAGTCAAAATTGACCAGGCAATTACCAATGCTCCTGGACCATACAGCTTTAGGATCAATGGAGAGCTCCATCATCTAATAGGTGCTTTGCTTCCAACTGAAGGCAATCATCCTGTGTATGCACAACTCTACTTCTATGATTACAATCAACAATTGGCTTTTCATCAAGGAAGCAATCCCAGATTGGATCCACAAATAATGGCCTCTTTGCAGGATATGCTTCATAGAGTCAATCTTTTTATTGGCTTATACAAGCTTGCAAAGCAGATTATGACAGAAGTTCCTGAAGGCCAACCACAAAGGCTTTCTGTTCAACTTAGGGCTGACTTTGGAGATCATTGACGCTACAACAACCCTAATGAACAGGAAGAAGTTGCAGCAATTATACCAGGAGATGGCTCTGAAGAACAGTTAGATTATTGTGACATTGTCCTGCATTTGCATGGAGGTCAATTGAAGTGAATCAGCCATCTGCACCCCTATTATACTCCTCTGCATTACACCATTATATTTCCAACTGGAGAACCTGGATTTCACACCAATATTCAATCTCAATTTAGACCAGCAAATGAACAGAGAACTAAAAAAGTCAGCTAAACTGCATATTATGCATATATGCTGCAGCAGAGGGCTTTGGAAGCTGATGTTGCATTGCTTTGGAGTGGCAGACTGTTCCAACAATATGTTGTGGATGCATGAGCATCAACAGAACAATCAAAGCTCAATTGGGTTTGACAAAATCAAAATAAGATTAGGGCTGAAGTTTACCAAGGAGTGGTTGATGCAGCTGCTGGAAATGAAGACTTATGCAGGCAAAGCCAATGTGTGGTCCTCCTCTCTTCTCATGTTGGAAGTGAACGACACATGCAGCAACTATTCCAGGACTCTATGGCTATTTGCAGACATTTCCACAAACCAGATCTCTTCATTACTATGACTGCCAATCCAAAGTGGCCAAAAATAGAAGAGGCTCTGCTGAAAGAACCTATGGTTAATAGAAAGAGGCAAACAGCTTCTGATCATCCAGATATTGTTGCCAGAGTATTTGAACTTGGGAAAAATGCTCTTTTGAAGAATATAAAAGATGGTCTGTTTGGAAAATGTATGGCATCTGTCCATACCATTGAATTTCAAAAAAGGGGACTTCCATATATACATATTTTGATTTTTTTTTTATCATCACAACAAGATCAAAGATGCAGCCCATATGGATACTATTGTTTCTGCTCAAATCCCTGATCTAGTAACTCAGCCTCAATTGTATCAGGTATTGGCTTTGCTTGAATTATCAATGCAGCGACTTACCTTTGTTATTAGGTTGTTACTACCAATATACTTCATGGTCCATGTGGAGCAGTTTCCCAATGCCAAGTGCATGGTAGATGGCAAATGTTTCAAGAGATATCCCAAGGAATTTCAGGAGGCTACACAGTATGGTGGTGATGGCTATCCCCAATATGCCAGACCTAACAATGGCTGCTTTTTTGAAAAGCATGGTCGTCATTATGACAATTGTAATGTTGTTCCATACAATTTATATCTCTCAGCCAAATTCCAATGTCATATCAATGTGGAAGTCTGTGCTTCAGTGGATGCAATCAAATACATTCACAAGTACATCTACAAGGTTGGAGATTGCTAGGGAGGAGAGGGATGAAATCAAGGATTATTTGGATGCCAGATACATTTCTGCTCCTGAGGCTTGCTGGCACATCTTTGAATTCAACATGCATGCTGAATATTCTTCAGTGTACAGATTGCCTGTGCACTTGGAAAACCAGCATGAAGTCTATTTCCCAGATGATGAACCAATACAGGTGGTGGCTGCTAGACCCAATGCAGACAAAACTGCACTCACAGCTTGGTTTGAAGCCAATACCAGGTTTTCCAATAATAACACCACTTATCAGAACTTTCCAACAAAGTTTGTTTATGAGGCATCTAAATGGAGTTGGAAGAAGAGGCAGAGAGATACAGCAATTGGGAGGATGTACTTTGCTTCACCAAGACAGGGAGAAAGGTTCTATCTCAGGATGCTCTTGACTGTTGTGACCAATCTATCCAACTTAAAGACTGACAGAGGCAGAGCCGTGACAGAGAAGCGAGATCACCGGGAAGCCGAGAAGAGCCAAGAACACTGCCAAAGACAGCAGACACGCGGTGTTTGACACCGGATCGGACATTGACAAGCCAGAAGTATGCCAGACAAGATGATACCCAAGACCAGACCAGACAGCGACGAGACAGTACTACAAGGCGCACGAAACAAGCAGAGCTCAAGACCAGAGATTATGGGGTGTAAAAACCTGTCTATTCGTATGTTTTTCTTGCCTTTTATACTTATTCTACCTATTCTCGGTATCGATGATTACAGCAAAACCTCTTCCTTCACCTCCTAATGATGAACTGAACAACTTCCGTGTCACCACCACAATTCAAAACCACAGCAATCTTTTCAAACTGGTAATGCCCATCCGCATAGAAGTTTTCAAACGTCTTGTTCAACACCATCCAAACCGCCCTTTCATGAATTCAGTAATTAAGGGCCTCAAGGAAGGTTTCTGGCCTTTTGCCGACACACAACCCTCCACTTATCCACTAACATGTGATATGTCACTTGGAACCCCAGCGGACCCTATCGAAGCCAATTTCTTGCAGAAGCAGCGTGATATTGAAGTTGACACAGGTCGTTTTTCCCCTGATTTTGGCAGCCAGTTGTTCGATGGCATGTACAGTTCTCCCATTCATGCTGTACCAAAACCCAAATCATCCGATCTCCGTCTGGTTACCAACCAATCTGCAGGCACACATTCTTTGAACTCAATGATAAAATATGAAAATATCAGTGGCTTTCCTATGGATAATATGAAGCATTTGGGGAGTCAACTACTCAAAATTCGCCGTACATGCAACCGACGCTTGATCTTATGGAAATCCAATGTCGCCAATGCTTACCATTTGATTCCGATGCACCCCCACTGGCAAATCAAGCAAGTAGTGACAATTGACAACTCACGCCATATTGATCATTGCAACTGTTTTGGTGGACACGCTTCACTCAACTGCTGGGGTTCTGTCAACAGCCTTATAACCTGGTCCGCTCAGGACTCGTATGAGGTGTCAGACCCTTTGTGTTTCAACGACAATTCTTATGGTGTTAATGATGAAGACGACATGACTTTTTACGAGCCATACCAGCAGTCAATGCTGAAGAGTCAAGTCAATCTCCTGCGGCTATGGGATGATCTTGGCGTACCCCATAAACAAAAGAAACAGGTTTTTGGCTCTCCACTAACAATTATCGGTATTTTGGTAGATCCTAATGCTATGTCAATGACACTCCCGCTAGAAGCCAAACAAGACCTTATCAAAGAAATTTGTCGCTTTACGTCGTACAGCAAAAGAAGATCCACTCACTACACCAAAAGGGAATGGCAACGGTTGGCTGGATGGGTAAATTGGGGCTTGAATGTTTTTCCACTGCTAGCACCGTGCCTTTCAAACGTCTATGCAAAACTGAACTCAGTCCCGGACAATCCAAATGCAAGAATTTGGTGCAACACAAGCATCAGGGCTGATCTGATTTGGGGAGCAGATCGTTTTGAGCGTTGCGATGGCACACTTCTTCTCAATGCTCAAGCCTGGGAACCATCAGATGCTGATCTTATTATTGAGTGCCCGACAGGTCTTGCTTTCTGGTACCCACATTTGGTACGTGGGTATTATTGTCCGGTGGGAAATAATACTCCTCCAGACCTCATTTTCTTTCTGGAGGCTTTGACGGTAGTATGCTCCTTGCAACTGCCGACTCTTTCTTGCATACACCCCAGCGAATTGTGATCTACTCCAATAACAGTAACACAGTTGACATTTTCAATTCATTGCATGCTCAACCTCTCTATAACCCCTTGCTCAAGTTTGCGGTTAATATCCTTTTGGAACGAGACCACAAACTCAAGGTTCTTCACATCTCAGGAGCAAACAACATTATCGCAGATCTCCTGTCTAGGCATCGATTTGAAGACGTTAGAGCTTTACAGCTGACAATTGCCATCTATAACTTTGTACCCCCTTGAGATCTGCTGGAGGCAATAGAGAAATGATTATACCTACCGTGAAACCTAGGCAACCCTGCCGGGTTGCTTGGTCAAAGGAGCATTTGATAAGAGAACGCTCCATTGCACTTGGTTACGGAATCAGTGATGCCACCTTTCAATCCTACGGCTCGGCTCTCAATTCCTACCTCAACTTCATAAAACTTCACCACCTCGAAACAAAGCCTACCGCTGACACGTTATCCCTCTATATGGCATATATGTCCCATCATATTGACCCAAAATCTATCACAGTTTACTTGTCTGGTATATGCAACCAACTCAAAATTTATTTCCCGAACGTTCGCAGTGAACGCAATTCCCCACTTGTGAAGAAGACACTATCAGGCTTGAAAAAATGCTTCTCATCTGTGACCCAGCGGAAGCACGCCTTGACTCATGAAGATATTGTCCAAGTCATTACTCATTATGGTTCGAACCCCTCACATGACGATCTACTTTTCATTGCTATGCTCTGCACCGGCTTCCATGGCCTTTTGCGCCTTGGAGAAATGACATGCCCAGACGACGTAGCCTTACAAGACTATAGGAAAACCACCACATCACGCTCTGTCAACATTGAATATGATCATTTTTCTTTCTTCCTACCAACGCACAAGGCTGATGCCTTTTTCGAAGGCAATCTAGTCTATATTCGAAAAACTCGCCATGCTTCTGACCCACGACGACAATTCATATGGTACTGGAACAACCGCAGCTCTAAGTTTCCACTGCATTGAGAACTGTGGCTCTGGGAAGATGGTTCATCACCCACCCGGTCTTTTTTCATATGCCGCTTGCGGAGCTTCTTCAATAACGATATTGCTGGTCAATCTCTATGTGCCGGAGGTGCAACCTTTCTTGCTGAGATTGGAGCACCACCCTCTGTAATCCAGGCAACTGGGCGCTGGTCTTCAGACACTTTCCAGAGATACATCAGGAAACACCCTATTGTCTTACACGCCCTTGCGCTTAGCAGACGAAGTGAGACAATAGATTGGTAGCCATTCTTCCTAGGTCTGTTTCCTCACAGAAACTGGTGCTAGTGCACTAATATTGTTGCTAAAGCAACGACTCGTTATGGTCTCCGAGCTGTCCATGCACACGCAGACATTATGCCGAGACTAACTGAGGTAAAGTCACCTGAGCAGCTTGCTTAGTGACTACTAACCTCGATCACAGTTGTCGATCAAACCGGTCGATAAGTACTGTATGCCAGTGACAACCACCTTCATCGTTTCACTCATTCGTTTTCAACGTTATAGGCAAATAGCCGCATACTGTCACTGGTATATGAGCAATAAACACGGGACTGGCTCTACCAAGCTCTCCCCATTTGGACCCGGTATAAAAATTTTCTCCTTGTTCTCTTTTTACGACGTTCAGAAGCTCATTGGCTGTGTTAAAGTAAAACTTTCACGAGGCCAATGCGCACAGAGTCGCGGGACTCACGTGCTTACCCACTAGGGAGCAAGTTGAGACATTGGTATTCTTTCCAATCTCAATGCTTGCTCCCTAGGTGGGTTTCTACTTACTTAGTTCTTTCCTTTTTTCTCAACGCTCATAGTACCGCAACGTAGTATATTTTATAATGTGAATAATGTGAGAGAGCGCTACCGCGCTCACCTGGGCAGCAGACGGGGAAGGGGGAAAATGGAAGAGAGGCTACCCAAGATGTCTGAGACTGCGTGCCATACTGACAACGACACGGCAACTGCCAGACCCTGGTGTCGTGCCACAATTGGCACACAGAAAAGGGGAAAGAGGGGTGCGAAGCATGCAAGGCTCTAGGTCTTTTGGAGGATAATGCAGAATGGGGGCAGTGTCCCACTGAAGCTCCTCCAATCCAACTAAGATCAGCTCTCAGACAGCTGTTTTGCACTATTCTATTCCACTGTGCTCCTGCCACTTCTGAGGCTTTATGGAATGAATTTAAGCATTTTATCTGTGATGATCTTTGACACAGATTGGAACATACTAGGCAGTACAGGGACCAAGTCTTTACCAATGAAGATGTCTATGATTATGGCCTTTATCTCATCAATGACACCTTGATGAATTTTGGGAAAACTTTGAAAGACTTGCTCAACATGCCAGAAGCTCAACAGAATTGAAATATAGTTCTAGGTAATTGGCATTTGCATGAGAGATTGACTTGAATAATTCTTGTAGGCAATAGGCTTTTAGAAGATGAAATCAATCATGATGTTGAGGAGCTGAAGCAAAGAGTGGAGGAAAACAAGGCCAAATTCAATGTGGAACAACTGAAGACCTTTGATGCTGTCATAAACTCTGTGAACAACAATTTGGGCAGGATGCTATTCATTCACAGTGCTGGAGGATGTGGCAAAACCTTTGTCTACAATACTCTGGCTGCTGCTATTTGTTCTGATGGAGATGTGGCATTATGTGTAGCATCATCTGGGATTGCTGCCTTATTGTTGAAAGGGGGTAGAACAGCTCATTCAAGATTCAAAATTCCCATTCATTATATCCTGTGGAATATCCAACTCTTTGAAAGCCAGTAGTTTGCCTTTGGCCAAACTGGCTTTGAAGGTTGGAGTTCCTGTCATGCTCCTCAGAAATCTAGATACAATCAAAGGACTTTGCAATGGAACAAGAATGATTGTCACTCATGTCAGCACCAGAATCCTCAGATGTCATATTATCAGTGGAGTTTGCAGGTTCAACTGTTTTGATTCCAAGGATCAATCTAGATGCCTCTGAAGAGGATTTGCCCATACTATTATGCAAGAGACAGTTTCCAACTTGATTGGCCTTTGCTATGACTATCAACAAGTCTCAAGGGCAATCAGTCAAGCATGTTGGATTGGACCTTTGATCACCAGTTTTTACACATGGCCAACTTTATATTGCACTTTCTCGATGCATATCAGAAGATCATTTCAAGGTGATTTTATCAGAAGAAAATACATCAAAAATGACTGCAAATATTGTATATCAAGAAGTCCTGAATGGTTGACAAATGTAAGTGTGATTCTTGATTAACTACTTATTACTAACTTTTATATTTTAGCATCTAACTTGAGATTTGTTGATACTGTACTTAACTTGGAATTGTAACATCATTTCTTGATAAATGTAAAACTCTCTATTCATTAACAACACATGCTAGAATCAGTAAAACATAATGAAAGTAAGATCATGATAGAAGCTGAGTTACTAATATACATATTTGGAACCTCTAACTGAACAAAGTGAGATTGGAGTGGAGACTGAATTACTCATATTACATACTTGGAGCCTAACCAATTGAAGTGAGGTTGGGGTGGAGGCTTAGTTGGGGGGGTTTGGAGGTGAAGCCCCCAACAAGCTACAAAATTGGTGCCTTCAGCATGAATCATAGCTCATAAAAGTATAATCCTTTAACATAAAAAAATTGATTAATTACTCAGCAGAGATAGCAGAAAAGAGGAGCAACATAATAGTCAGTAAAGATAGCCAAAAGAGAGCAAATTTCAAGAACATGGTAGTAATAGCTAGTATAAATAGCTGAAAGGGAGCAAATATTGAGGACATAGCTGGTAGAGGAAGAGACACGGCAATGGTCAAGATCACATGAGGAGGCACAAATTTCAAGGACAAAATGCATACCAAAGCAGGTAGTAAAACCTTGGTCTACTAAAGTAGACCTTAGAATTGAGGTTTTTCTGTGCAGTAGACTATATATAGGAAAAATGTCTTCAATTTTTGCTTTTATGTGATTCATTAGACTATTTGTCTATTTAGATGCTTGTGTAAGCAGCAGTTGATCTGGACACTTGTATAGGCAGCAGCCTGTGTTAGTATGCCTCTGCTGAATCCTGTTATGATGAACATAAAGAATTGGTCGGAATACAAGAAGATGGAATGAACAAATTATAGCACTTATACAGCTGCCCAAAGTGACTCAACCAAGATAAAACTTTAGCTCTCAACAGAAGCAATTAAGAAGGCTCATAGTAGTACAAAGATATGATATGTAAGCTATTTTACATAAAAGAAATATTATAGGAGAGGTGGGAGAGTGAGTGAGAAAAGGATGAGGAACTATGTTGACAGAAATACTCAGTCAATATGGTAAAACAACTGTATTTGATATAATGTACCTGTTGACAGAAACACTACATCACTATTAGATCCTTGTATATAGCTCGGTAATATATTTGTTACACACCTCAGTCGATATGGTAAAACAACTGAGGTGCTGTGTCTCTGTATCCGATCAATATATCCATGAACTGTATAGTTCTTTTCTCTGCAAAATTTCCCTCTCCCTCTGGTTTTTGTTGCACATGATGCTGGTGCGCAAGGTGGCGCGTACTCCGTGATTCCTCCTTCAACACTCCCCCGGACTTGCAGTACGCATCATAGTACGTGCGTCATTCGGTTAGGCGGAGGGCGGTGCAGAATTTGTAGTGTTGGGGCCTAGCTAGTGGCTTGGTGAAGAGATCCGCTATGTTGTCGTTGCTTGGAATATAGTCAATTGTGATCCTCCCTTCCTCAACTGCATTACGTATGAAGTGGTGCTTCATGTCGATATGTTTTACCCAATTGTGATTTTGTTTATTCTCCGTGATCGCAATCAAGCCGTTATTGTCGCCTTTCAACAATGCTGGTAAGGGTACCGCCATGCCGATTTCTGCGAGTGCAGCATACATCCATTGGATCTGTTCCCCTGCTCTCCCCAGGGCAATGTACTCAGCTTCCGTAGTTGACGTGGACACCGTATCCTGAAATTTGGCCCTCCAACACATGGGTCCTCCTGCTTGGATGTAGACTCCTCCAGATATCGACTTGCATGTATCAATATCTGCAGCAAAATCAGAGTCATAATACCCACGCGGTACGTAGTCAGCATATCCTGGACTGCCGTAACGTAACTTATAGTCGATGGTACCTTTAATGTAGCACATGATGTGGGTTAGTGCGAGCCAGTGGGCCTTCCCAGGATTGCTCATGAAGCGGCTGAGTGACGTGATAGCATATGCTATGTCAGGTTGGGTACCTATCTGCGCGTACATGAGGAAACGTATGGTTTGTTCAGCATGTACTGGCGATCCTTGTCCATCACTGGAGCCTGGGATCTGCTAAGTATGATACCGGGGGGAAGCGGCGTATATTTGGGTGTGCAGTCTGCCATGCCAAATTTTTCGAGTGTCCGTTTCAGATATTCTGTCTGGTCAAGTGTGATCATCCTTTGCTCCCGGTCGCACACGATTCGTATGCCCAGGACAAATTTGATGTTGCCGAGGTCCTTGATCTTGTACCTCTCACCAAGTTCTGCCCGCGCTCTAGTCGCCTCCTCCTTAGATGACGACATGCCCAATGTATCGTCAGTGTATGTGCTGGTAATTGTTTTCTTGCCATCTCTGTCTCTGGACCTCACTGACTGGTCAGCATCGGACCTTTTGTATCCGAGTCGCTTCATGTTGTCGTCAAGGGTACGCCACCAGTTGTTTGCCCTGTCCATTGTTCCATACAGTGCTTTGTTGAGGAGTGTTACTAGGCTTTTCTCATCGTCTCTCGTGTTCTTCGGCTCCTCTTCATTTCCTGCCACTTTGCTGCATCCACTCCCCCGGACCCGATTGCCAGCGTTCATGTCAACCCTGTACACTTCACTTGGTCTCACTTCATAACCCTCCGGCTGCTCCATTAGGATCGGGACCTGAGTTGGCGCGTTGAGGTATGCGCTAGTGTAATTGATCTGCCACATTTCATAATCACACACCGTTCCCACTGCTAGGTTCATCCGGAATGACTCATATTTGATGACAGAGGCATACGTGATGAAGTAGTCCATGCCCGGGATCTGGGAGAAACCCTTCGCTACCAGTCTGGCCTTCCATCCCACAACTTTCCCATCCTTGTTGAATTTTAGTGCGAAAGTCCATTGATTCTTCATTGTCCTTGTGCCCTCAGGCCTCTCCACCAACTGCCAGACTTTCCGTTGCCGCATCTTCTCCATCTCGTCATCCATGGGCGCCTTCCATAAATCGGGCTGAGTCATTGCTTCTGAGTAAGACTTTGGTACCCATAGGTCGTCTGCGGTGCTCGTTGTGACTGACAGTGCACCAGGCATGCTTGTGTATGTCTCTTCCTCACTTTCGGGGTCAGGGTCATCAACGTCGTCAATCGGGTCCTTGTGCGGCTCAGGATTGGCAGCTTGCTTAGCTGCTAGTCGTCTGGACCTACGTGGTTCGATCGTGCTGCTGTCGTGTCCCTGGGGGGTCAGTGATACCAGTGGCGTGTCGCTGGACTCAACAGTTACGTCGCTGGTCTCGATGGTAGGGGTTTGTGTGTCAAGGTTTGTGTCGCTGGGGACGTCAACTGGTGCATCAATTCCAAATATCGTGTAGACATCGGCTGGGTTCCCCATGCGACTGTCAGGGAGCGTCCTGTGTGGTATGCCCTCCTCAAAGATGACGTCGCAAGATCTGAAGATCTGTCCTGTATCACGCTCAAGCAGCTTGTAATTCCCCCAACTGAAATAGCCCACTAGTACTGCCTTTACCGATTGCGCATCAATTTTGCTACCCCCATCCTCCCTAGGAACTTGTGTGTACGCCGTGCATCCAAATGGTCGCAAGTGTGCAATGTCAGGTTTCCACCCTGTGCATATTTCGTAGGGGGTTCTGCCAGGATGTCGTGAGCTGGGAACCAAGTCCAAAATGTACATTGCGGTTGCTGTCGCCTCGCCCCAGTAATGGGCTGGGACTCAAGAGTCGCATAACATGCTCCTCGCAAGGTCCAATATCGTTCGGTTCCTCCTCTCGGCCATGCCATTTGCAGGCGAAGAGTGCGGTGCGGTCGTTTTGTGGACTATCCCCCTCCTCTGGCAGTATGCTTCCCAAAGTTTGTTCTTGAACTTGGTGCCTCCGTCGGTTTGTACGCACTTGACTCTGTACCCCCATTGCATCTCAGCCTGTGTGTCAAAAGACTCTAGACAGATCAGGGTCGTCTCAGCTGTTTTGTTTGCAAGGTACCATGTTGCACACTCGGCCCCACCCTGGTCAGTCGCGACAAGCATGAGAGTTTTCCCGCCCGTTGTCTGGATGCGGGCCAGCCCCCAGATGTCAAAAGCAACTCGCTCGTAAGAGGTGCACTCAGAGTTGGGTCACGTATCAAACAGGCGGCGTGCGTGCTTGCCAAGTATGCAGTCTTTGCACTTGCTGTTGACTGACATCCTGGTGACGGCTAGGCCCTCAACCATGCCCCTCGCACCATGTCGCGCACTGTCGACTCGCTGATATGTGCTAGTTGTCTGTGCCAGGTCTCTAAGTCAATGGGCTGATTAAATGATTGGGTAGTAAGGGCAGTCGGCGGCTGGATGAATGGGATTGTGAACATTGCACCCTCCATTGTACATTTCAGGAATGGCGTGCTGTCAGGGGCTTGCATCGTTGCTCCATCGCCTTCAAGCCCAATTTTTATGCCTTTGCGGTGATGACGCCCAAAGTTTGGTCAGTAACAAATGTAACAATTGTGTTACCATACCAAGAGTGTGCGTTGGGCGCGCTTAAAGTGTGGTGAGGAGTCCCGGGCAGGTCCCAGAGAACGCGTCTGTGAAAAAGGGTAAAAGTCGGTAACGGGGTCGGCAAGTGGCAAGCGCTAAGATAAAGCGCCTAAGGAAAATGCGGTAAGTGAACATGGCAAGGTCAACGGCAAGAGCACGGTAAGCTTAGCGAGGTCTAAGCGTCGATAGTGCCTGCCGTAGTTGCAAGGCGCGAGTATGTCGAGTATTGGCGAACGTCTGCAACTGCCGATGAGTTTGACGTTGCCGACCGTAGCGTAAATGAGCTCTTGAGCGTAAGGGAGACTGAAGTAAAGGGGGAAACTCTGGTCTATTCGTCCGATGTCCTATGTACAAGTCGGTAAGTACTTTATATACTACAAGGAGTTCACCGTCGCCAGCGACCAACCATCGCCAAAGTGCGGTAAACTGGAAAATTTCATAGGGGTAGCTCCAACGGTTTCCGATCCCTACCGTCCTTTGAGGACCCTTAGCGCCACCAGGCGGCAGATCACGGTACTAAACCATCAATCCATCACCCTTCTGTCTGTCAGAACACCTAAGCGACGTTGGGCGCCAAATCGAGACAGTAAGCGGTGTCAGACGCCA